>JAWPHD010012002.1:0-79120 GCA_037043455.1 Cyrtodaria siliqua
TTATTTGAAAATCCATCCATTATTGTCCGAGTTATATACCGGAAACGATTGTACGGACGAACGGACGGACGGACTGACTGACGGACGGTGATACTACTATATGCCGCCCTTCGGGGGCATGAACATGTGTTTACATATTACAAACTGCTGAATATATCGCACCAATAATATATTAAATCAAATGGTAGATTCACTAAGAAAATAAAAACATTATCTGGTTTAAAGTTATAAAGATACTTTATCAATTAAATCGAGATGCTAATTATACTCAAGTTTTTGAGAAAAAAAACCGGGGTATATCAAAATCGTCTCCGTTTGTCCGTCCGTCAGTCCGTCCGTTACCATATCTTCTCCTGAACCGCTGAACGGAATTCAAACTTAGGGCATGACTTCATCAAGTGATGACGGCGTGCAAGAGCAACATTATTTTTGGCTCCGCACCCAGGGGCCCTCACGGGTGTGGGGTGGTAAAAATGGTAAAATGCCAAATACACTCAAATTTCAATTGCACGGTCATGTTTCCATATTTTTGCACATAACTGGGTGTATGTAACTGTCCATGAAAGATAAGCAACATATCAAACGGGTTTTTTATTTCGAACTCGGACGTCTGTCCGGGGGTCCAGGGTTGGCGGGACGGGTGGGAGTGGATTTTTTTCTTTGTAATTATGTCTCAAATGAAACAGTATGATGATGGCTCCGTACCCAGGGGCCCTCAGGGTGTGGGGGGATGAACAGGTCAAATACACTAAAAATTTAAATACACTATCAATTTTCCATGATTTTGCACATAACTTCATAACTTCTTGTATGTAATTGTCTATGAAAGATAAACAACATATCAAACGAGTTTATTATTTCGAACTCGGACGTCTGCACGGGGGACTAGGGCGGGTGGGAGTGGATTTTTTTTTGTACTTACGTCTCAAATGAAACATTATGATGCTGGCTCCGTACCAAGGGCCCTCAGGGTGTGTGTGTGTGTGTTTGGGGGGGGGGGGATGATGGCTCCGTACCCATGGGGCCCTGAGAGGGGGTCAAATACACTGGGGCCTGGGTGAAGTGGCATCAAGACACTAATAATTCAATTACAGTGTCATTGTTCCATACTTTTGCACATTAGTTGGTATAATAGTCGTCTGAGAAAGAGATACACAGCATGACAGCATGTCAAATGATTTATTATTTAAAACTTGGACGTCTTCCCTGGGGTTGGGGTTGAAGGGGGGTGGGTGGTTGGGGGAGGGTAACAGGGGGTCAACAAATTGTTTAATTATGTATTAAACGAACATTTTGATGAAGGGATTACAGTGTATAATAATATGTTTTTATCCTGCGGGGGGGGGGGGGGGGGGGGGGTAGGTTGTATGGGGCGTCATAGGGTTCAATATACACAAAATTCAATGGCAGTGTATTTTTTTTATTTATTCTTTTTTAAACTTGGCAAAATATACAAGTATAGTCCTCTGAAAATACAAAGCGTATCACAGTGTCAGGGGGCAGTGGGGTAGAGAGGATCACACAGTGTCAGGGGGCAGTGGGGTAGAGAGGATCACACAGTGTCAGGGGGCAGTGGGTAGAGAGGATCACACAGTGTCAGGGGGCAGTGGGGTAGAGAGGATCACACAGTGTCAGGGGGCAGTGGGGTAGAGAGGATCACACAGTGTCAGGGGGCAGTGGGGTAGAGAGGATCACACAGTGTCAGGGGGCAGTGGGGTAGAGAGGATCACACAGTGTCAGGGGGCAGTGGGGTAGAGAGGATCACACAGTGTCAGGGGGCAGTGGGGTAGAGAGGATCACACAGTGTCAGGGGGCAGTGGGGTAGAGAGGATCACACAGTGTCAGGGGGCAGTGGGGTAGAGAGGATCACACAGTGTCAGGGGGCAGTGGGGTAGAGAGGATCACACAGTGTCAGGGGGCAGTGGGTAGAGAGGATCACACAGTGTCAGGGGGCAGTGGGGTAGAGAGGATCACACAGTGTCAGGGGGCAGTGGGGTAGAGAGGTAAATTCGGTCAAATATCTGTTTTTCTTTCTCAATAAAATGTAATGATTTTGTGATGACAGTGGAGCGCTGTGGTCTAGTGGTAGAGCGTTGGACCCATGATCCAAAAGTCGTGGGTTCGATTCCCGTCATTGCCATATGCGTTGTGTCCCTGAGCAAGACACTTTATCTGCATTGCTTAGTACTGGTTCTACCCAGGAAGACATCGAGAGTGATTCAAATAAGTCCATAGAGCTTTCGTTACAATCGATGTAAAATAAATAAGTTTAAACTAAACTAATGATTTTGGGAATATCAGTATAATTTGCTCCAGGGTCACAATGGGACTCTGGGATAGGGGTCAAAGGTTCAAATACACAAATACCCTAAAACATTTTTTTATTCATTTACAGTGTCATACATGTATTCAGAAAAGCATAAATAGTACTATTTCTGATCTGAGAATCAAAGATCGATTGAAACAGTTACATGTAAAATGGATACAGGGTTAAAGCGAATTGACCTGTGTGAAGAAAACGTGGGTATCTGTGATGGCGCGCCGTCGAATTCGTTCTAGTTTTAAAGCTGAATATAAACGTAAAGATTGCTGTGTCCCTTTAAAATATTTATCTATGCAAATATGCTGCTTTTACTAGCATAGTAGATACAGGTTTTAAAGTTTCAGGTAAACACTACCCAGTTTTAAGATGCTGTTTCAATGGGATTACACATACTTATAAGAAAATAATTTATTGGTATTTATGTAATTTAAATGATATATGTCTGTGAATAAGATCACAAGCCATATGTAACTAACGAATCTTTTACCTATAAGCCATTAAATATTTGAATTCAATATTTTGTCAACTATATGAAACCGTTGTAAACTTCTCTACTAAAAAAATGACTAAATTCCGTGCTCTAATAGAGAAATAATAAATGAAAAGAAAACAGTAGTTGTTTAGCAAGAAAACAACTCGTATACTACAAACTAAGTCCCGACCATTGGTGCTAATTAATTGTTTAATTATGGGCGGCGATCGCAAAGGCTTTACACTGAGGCCGCTAATGTATATAGCAGAATGTAATTTATTATCGATACGAGATTTCGCGGCATGCACATAGAGTACAATGGATTGCACAAAAAGCACCTTTGTCGGCAATTAATTATGAAGCCGTCACCGCGGGTAAAGAATAAAGGGAGACTACCTATTGAAGCTATAAGAAAGTCCCTTGGGTATAATACACGTATTATCGTATATACGATTTTAATCGATTATCGATATCAGAGAAATTATCGAATAGATAGATATTTGTATTCATAATTATCACAAGACAGTTACCAACAGCGGCATAGCTTCACATTTGTGTAGGTAATGGACTCGGTGTTTATCGTTGACGTTCAACTCACTTTTGTCTATTGTTTGGGGCACTTGTTCAGCCAAATGTTTTTCGGCAATTAACATGAGCAATTTTATAAATACGTGCATACGTTATATATCATTAGAACTGGAATTTTTATTGGTAAACAAAAACACATTACTTTTCAAAATCGGTTGAGAAATAAATATCTTAAAGCCAAAAATTCATTTTGATGGGGCTTTTCCCATGTAAATTCCTTATGGCTTGTGCAGTCGAAAATTAAGAAATCTCAAATAACTTCAGTTAGCCCTAATAGTTTGCAACAAAACTTCCAGAGTGTCTTAATTTACATTTATCCAACACATTAAAAGTAATTCTAAAAAGCAGAATTTTGCATTGAAAATGCACCATCAAAAACAAGTTTTGGATGTGAACATTTTATTTCTCAACCGATTTTGAAAAGAAGGTATTTTTATTTACCACTAAAAATGTCCGATTCACTGATATACATTTTATTTAGGTTCTATTTCAATTTTGTCTTAGAAGTCCAAAAAACCTTTGACTGAAACAAGCGACCCGAACAATAGTATATCAGAGACGTAATGATCCAGACGTTTGCAACGTACGCTTTCGGATAGGAAATACTAGAAATTTCACGTATGCACTTTTATTTGTAACTGTACAAAAATTGTCTTTTCTTAAATTGATCACATTAAATACATTTATGTTTGGAATACAATGAGAATTTCAAAACATGTATATGTTTACTCAGGACCTAGACTACTCAGGACCTTCTTATATTATATGCATATAGCAATGAATGAAATGTTAAAAACTAAATAAGTAAATCTTCATAGCCATCGCTGTTCGACTAAAGCTCATGGTGTTCCTTTATTGTATTCGTCGAAAGAATTACCCAGTGCCGTTGGTCACGTGGTGTTGGAGCGCCGACAGTGCTATCAATTCTTCCGCAATGATCGAGAATCCCTGTGAAAGGACGAAAACAATACCCGAAGTCAGTATCTAATGGCAATACTTTACTATTTACATGTTCAGGTTTCATTACGTTCACGAAACGATGATCTATCAAATGCTATTCTCCTTTCCTTACACATTCACCCACATGTCCCTCCCTCCCGCACACAAACTTTCTCTCACGCACACGCCTCCTCCCTCTCCCTAACACACAATTTTCCTTCCTCTCTCACACGCTCCCTCCTTCCCTCGCACAAAACATTCTCTCTCTCCCTCACACACACACACACACACGCCCTCCCTTACAAAACATTCTCTCTCTCCCTCACGCACACACACACACGCCCTCCCTTACAAAACATTCTCTCTCTCCCTCACGCACACACACACACACACGCGGCCTCCCTTACAAAACATTCTCTCTCTCCCTCACGCCCTCCCTTACAAAACATTCTCTCTCTCCCTCACGCACACACACACACACGGCCTCCCTTACAAAACATTCGCTCTCTCCCTCACGCACACACACACACACGGCCTCCCTTACAAAACATTCTCTCTCTCCCTCACGCACACACACACACACACACACGGCCTCCCTTACAACACATTCTCTCTCTCCCTCACGCACACACACACGCCCTCCCTTACAAAACATTCTCTCTCTCCCTCACACACACACACGCCCTCCCTTACAAAACATTCTCTCTCTCCCTCACACACACACACACACGCGGCCTCCCTTACAAAACATTCTCTCTCTCCCTCACGCACACACACACACGCCCTCCCTTACAAAACATTCTCTCTCTCCCTCACGCACACACACACACGCCCTCCCTTACAAAACATTCTCTCTCTCCCTCACACACACACGCCCTCCCTTACAAAACATTCTCTCCCTCACGCACACACACACGCCCTCCCTTACAAAACTCTCTCTTCCTCACTCACGCACACGTCCCCGCCCTCCAGCACACAAACTTTCACTCACGCACGCACGCACACACCCTCCCTCCCTCACACAAACTTTCTCTCACTCACGCACGCACACACACACACACTCCCTCCTTCCCTCACACAAACGTTCTCTCACTCAAACGCCCTCCCTCCCTAACCATTCTCATTCCTCTTTCGTATCAAGCTCTCTTGTTAACAGCTCTACGAGTACTATTATTGAAGACCATTACCTTTTCCATTTCCTCTGCACTGGCTATGGAGTACGCGACGCGAGCGTACGGACACGAGTCATGCATATTCATGAAGAACGCAGCCCCGGCAACAATCAGCACCTTTCTCTTCACCAGTCGATCCATGACGAGAGACAGTGTGTCGGGTATGCCGGTAAACTTGATCCACAAGAACATACCGCCGGTAGGTGCCACCCATTCCGCCAGGCCTAAATCATAATTAAAGGGACACATCACAATCATAATTATTATTTTTAGAACTTGCGACATCCCGTTAATTCAGCTACTAATTTGCATATTTTAAAATCATTATTAATAATTATGTAAATATTTCAAATCAAATTATTTTTATTTTTACATATTGCATGTTAAAACATGTGGTAGGACAACCACGAACAACTGCACTCAAAATTGTATTTTATTATATGCAACAGTGTTGAAGCCCCAAATACCATGCTGACTTTAACCCGCCTAAAATATGCGACTACATTTTATCACTGTATAAGACAAATGGATAATTTATACCAGCATAGTATAGATATTAAACGGTATTGAACTGAACAAAACCTAATGAAGGAATTGAAAGAAAACGTAATCCAAATACTTACAAACATATACTATGTACGGTCAACTACGGTTTTTAATATAAAATAACCCACAAACAACAACAACCCAAACTTCATTCTCTATAATTACTTCAGCACAACCCATACAAAGATACATAGTCTGGTGATATTCATTGCAAGATCAAACTATATATTACTATGAAACTCAAAACTCATTTTGTCTGAATGTAAACAGAACAGAACAGAACAATGTAAATATATTGATTTTTTTTAAAATATTTTTTATACTATAAACAGTCTATATTTCATTTATTTGCTGCTTAAACTAGCATCATAGACTTTATAGGTATATGCTGACATATAGTTGATTTTAAATATATACCTATTAGTTAATTTAATATGTCTTGTACAGCTTTTATGCAGATAAATACACTACGTCTTGGGTGTATCAACTTTGCCGACGACTGCATGGTCAATAATGACCACAAACTGTCATAATTGCCCATTAATCTGCAACACTACCAGCCTGCCCATTAATCTGCAACACTACCAGCCTGCCCATTAATCTGCAACACTACCAGCCTGCCCATTAATCTGAAACACTACCAGCCTTCCCTGTAACTTGTATTTGGGGATTAAAAGCCAAAATGATATTATATTAATAAATCTAGGTGATAATTTGGATGCTTGATAAATAATTCCAGACCGCCGTATGTCCCTTCAATGTGTTGACTGAATGAAGAACTGGGTGATTTATTGAATTTTATAAGTAAATGTGTGCTAAAATAAATTATGACTTCTACATTATTTGCTGAAACTGACATATACGTATAGCTAGATTCTAATTAGGTGCGACGTAAATTAAAGAGGATTTCCTGACTTAAAGAAACGTTCATCATTTTCATTTTTACTAAAACATATATTACAAAATAATAATTGTGAACATTATATCATTTCATCTACTAAAACGCACCATTAAGGTATTTTTCGGCAATTTCCATACACATTTTCCTTTTCTTGTCGTAGAATTTCGCCACATCTTCACAATGCTTCAGGTAACCGTCCAGACCCCATTGCCGCAATAGTTGTATTAACAAACCCTGGAATGACAAAAACATAGTTTACAGCGATGGAGTTTTCACGTATAAAATAAGAGATAAGATGGATTCATGGAATCTTGAAAATTATAAATTACACTTCAGGGACGTACCTGGAGCATTTTGAAATGTACGCCAGATATGAGAAGCGTAGCTGCAAACCGAGCAGCGACGCTGCGAGTGGGGGTACGTGTGGGCGGGAGTTTCTCCCTCCCGCCGGTGGGGGTTTGGGAATTAGGAGGCAAATGATGCGTTTTCAAGCTATATTTCAGCGTTAATATGGCAATTTGAACTTTTATTTTTTCACTTTTGCTGACGAATTGTACGCATTGGCGTACGTGCGTATGCCTGGATACGCGCCTGCACTTAAAAATAAATTTCTGCACAAATTCCGTTGCTTTTTCATAAGCCTTGATGTAAGCGCTGAAGAGTTATGTCCCTTGCATCTCGCACCGTAATAATCAACCAAGCTCGGAAAAAAGACGATAACAGAATACTTGCGATGGACTAGAAGGCGTTATGCATTAACTGATACCTTAGATTGAAATAAATGAACTGTGTAAGAAACTATTTCAACTGGAAAGCAAAGAGCACAGGGAAAGTTACTACGCAAGAAAGAGATGGCATAACCAGCGATCTACTGGACTTTCAGCACCGTGTATCTATTCGAATCTTCGCCAACATGCCTTGTGCAACATTAAAAAAGTCATCGTCGTGGCACAAGAGAAGTTACTGTTCATAGGATGTATACTCCAAAATGTTTCGTCAGCTCTTGATTGTTTTATACAACAACATATGAATCCATATATATACGTACATTCTCAAATTATCATACATGATAATTGAGGATTACCGACAGTTATGTTTGAGAGCAACATGTTAATCAGGTCATATCCAATCTGATTCGAGATTATATTTGTTAATGCATTTATAAAGCGTAATCCCCGGATGCACATTGTTTTCTGTCTGGCTTTTATGTAGTTATTTTATATACATCTTTAGAGTGTGTAGTCGTACACAAACAATAATACAGATATGTGGGTCACTAACGACTGCACCGTTTGAAACAAGAGCTGTCGGAGAACAGCGCAGCTTGACTATTCAGTTTTTCAGAGAATAATAAATTATATAGCCAGTATATACCATCAGAAAACAAGACTAAAACAATGAACTGAACTGGGTTTTATAGTCGCACCAATAGCTAAGGTCATATGGCGACTTTCCAGATTACACTGGTGCAGGAAGGCCCCAGATGCCTCTCCGGGCAATTTTCGGGGAAATGAACATAAAATGATTGTAAGAATCTAAAATTATTGTTAGAATCTCATACAAATTATAGTAACATTTGGGACAGGGTGTGACGTTGCGGGGGGGGGGGGGGGGGGGGGGGGGGGGGAGGTAGGATGGACCATGCCCCAATATGGGTGAAGTATGAATAATGCTATAAGAAATCCCAAACCAAAATGTGGCTGACATTAGAAAAATATTTTAAGAGATATAAATATAACAGAGCCCTATTGCTATAAGAAATGTGAATGACATTAGAAAAATATTTTATAACAGAACCCTTAAGATAATGCTATAAGGAATCCAACGGGCAGATGAAATGCAAGATAGATAGTAAACACAGCTCTTCCACGCAAACCTTGATGTGGGACACCGACGCCAGGGCGAGCACATAAGCTCGCTTATTCTTTGAGTATTCGAGCTAAAAACTACAAGTTCATGAAAAAAGGGAAATTCTTATTTAAGTGTTATTGTCGGTCCTCGTAAGGACATCCATAAATTGCGCACGCCGCCCATATTTCAGGGCGTCGGCGCGGGGTATTGGGTATAGTTTTCAACTAGCAATAACCACGCCTCGGATATACCTCATTGGCTATGGTACCGCCACTGCGCAAAGCTACAGATTGCAGAATTTCTGGCGGTTTTAAAACTTTTTATTATAACTTTCACACAGGTTATAAATTTATAATTAATTAAACTGTAGACAAATTTTCTTAGTGGTATACATAATTACAAAACAAACTAAATACATTTCAATAAAAAAAAGTATAAGTATGTGTTTATTGATAGCACCTGACAACATATTTTGAAACAAATTACCTCCCTTTATTAATACACGCACTACTACAATTTTTTCTAATATTATTATTTCCCTTTGTCGTGTGATAATTTAGAACACTACACTGTCATGCTTCATGGACTGGAGGATTTGGAGCCAAAAAGCTTGTTTTATACTTCAGTGTGCACAAGAAATAAATTAAAGGGCATGTTACCTTTGATATACATATTGTTTAATGAAAATGTCTGACGGCTCAGTTTGTTTTTGTTGCTAAATCAATAAATGTTAGTTTAAAGTGGGATTGTATTGGTAACAATTGTACATATAATACAAATAAAGTATACTTCGATCACAAAACAGTAATTTATAAGAGCCTTAAAGCATCATATGAATTACTATTAATGAGTATACATCAATACCTATGGGTTTAGTGCATAATTTATATACATTGAAATAAAACTGAAATGGCGCATCTTCACTTGATGGTCAAAATTCCTGTAAAGTTTGGCGACTGTGGGTTAAATAGTTATGGAGGAGTGCGCGACACAAATTTTTTCAGCCCCTATTTTGACTCCCTATTTTGACTAAGCCAAGAGCCCTAACTCTGTGGTTCTTGGTCCAAAATAAAAATGAAAACCCATGTGCGCATCTTCACTTGCTGGTCTACAGTCCTGTAAAGTTTGGTGACCGTGGGTTAAATAGTAATGGAGTAGGGCACGAGTTTTTCAGCTCCTAGTTTGACTTAGTCAGGGGCCATAACTCTTTGGTTCTTGGTCCAAAAGAAAAATGAAAATATGGGTGCGTATCTTCACTTGCTGGTCTACATTCCTGTAAAGTTTGGTGACCGTGGCTTCCTGACAACTTACCAAGGATAATGAATGTTGGTGTCATATTTTTGGAGTTACTGTGGGGAATGTGTTTTGCTATATGAATATTCATATGAGGACACACATTCACCATGACCATGGCCTTAGCTGACCCCAAAAGCAATAGGTTTCCTCCTCTCACCAAGGGCAATGTACTTACAAAGGTTATGAGGGTTCGTGAAAATATAGCGCAGAATGTGCAATGTCCATATGAGGTCATGACGGCCTTGAACTTTCTCTCCAAAATCAATATGGTTCTTCCTCTCACCATGGGTAATTCACATATAAAGTTTCATGAGGGCAGGTTTTATAATTTGGAAGTTATTGCATAGTATATGTATATATATATCCATGATTATGAGGTCTCTAGGCATCAGTAGAAAGAAATATGCAACGACACTTCTAGTCCCTTAACCAGGCAGACAACCACAAGGTAAACCTAATAGATGGGACGTGCGCTGCCTAGATATTGTATTACCATGTCAGAATACAAATCGAGGGGTCAGTGCACAACTATTGTAACTACATATGAATAAAGAAGGTGATACAATAGTTTTGCACTCGAAATCCAGTAATGAAAACATATTTATAACAGTAAGGTATTATACATTTGATGGATAACTCTAACCTGAGATATCCCGCTGGCGCCTTGTGACGATGCCTGGGATTCATGCAGTGCCGAGGACAGGATAGGTCGCGGTCCAATCAAACACCCGATCCGCAGTCCAGGGGCTACGGTCTTGGAAAATGTGTCCAGTCGCACAACCCGGCCATCCTCGTCCATCGATAAGAAACTTTCCGTTAATGGCTGGAAGAGATAGAAAATCTTCAGTATCAAAATTAATGGCACCATGTTTTGTTCGGATACTTCCATGGTGGATATGTACCGTATTTCCCCTAATAGTAGTTCAAGGGCGCTTTCTAAAATGCCATGCATTGAAAATGTATTCAATTTTGAAAGTGTATGTAATTTAATTCCGTTCTAGGTACTCAAATGGCATGCAGGTTTTTCACACATGCGATAAAATGTGTTTTGTGCATACAGCATTATTCTATGTACTTACTGCTGAGATCTGATAACTGATTCATAAACTCCCATTTTATAGTAGACAACTAACAACTACTAACAGTTACTGGTACCATATTTGGCTGCATAAGGAGTTTTAACAGTTTGGATGAAATCAAATTTGATTGACCCCTTAATGTGTTTTGATAAAATACTGCAGTAACCTTGCATTGTACCTCTTATAAGGGAATTTCTTAGTAAATTGAGCATTAAAAAAAAAGAAGATACAATAATGAATTATACCCCTTGATTTTTTAACATTTCGAAATAAAATTAAATAGAAAATGTGTCCATGGGACACAGATGCTTTGCTTTTGCAATATTAAATATTTAATAAAAATTCGGTCCAAAAATTAGGTCAAGGTCATCCATGTTTATGAAGTTTAAAATCTTTATGATATTTTGGTATCTGAGCATGGACTTAATAAACAAGAGAACAGCAGAGCTAAAAACTTGAATATGCAACTTGCGACGGACGGACGGACGGACGGACAAGGGTAATATTACATTCGTGATCGGGCATAAAATTAATCTATTTCGATATAACATATATAATAACAGCAAACTTCACAATTGCTTGTCTGGCTTACAACGTAACGCAATTGTTGACATGTAACATTGTACTGAGATACAAATACCAGGAGTCAGTACCAGTAAGAGTCAGTACCAATGCCCGCTGGCATCATCATGATTATTGGCTATTGTTTAAATGGACACATTCCAGCCTTGGTGTTTTCGTGAAAGGATTTATTTAGGATTATGGTTTTGTAACTTCAATGTAACAGTACGTGTCACCCTATCAAAATATAAGAATATAAGAATATAAGAACATTTCTTTAAACCATATCCATAAAGGGAGATAATTCAGTAAAAATAAAAACGCATGTCATACCTACTTCTAAACAAAAGCGTGCATGAAATTGTGTGAATATGAGCGCAAACATAATCATTCATTGTATTTTTAAATAATATCATTCCTGAAAACTTGGGACACTGCGAGTTTCCAGATTAAAGTTTGTCCCTTTAAAGTAGCTATCCCGCCAACAACAGTCACATTTTACAATATATGTACACTGTTTCTAAACCTACTGACGACGAGATATATATATAACTGAGATGTTTTGAGAATCCAAATTCTATAGACAATATAAATGGCTTTTCCCTGCAGCCAGGCCAAACCCCAAAAACTGGAGCGTCGAATTAAGTTACCACCTCATAATTCATGTTTTGCACATCACACATTTCCATATGACCGATGGATAACAATTTTGTTTCAAATTCATTTTGTTTGGTGTTTAACATCATTTTGCAGCACAATTTGGGCTATGTACGACGGTCACCTTTTAGTGGTGGGAGGCAGACCACCCACTAATTCCTGGGTAGGACCATTACTGTATACCTCCGGTCATTCGTCAGAATCGACACTTTCTCACTTACTGGTAAGTTAATTTCTTATAACTCAAAAATAGTTACTAATTCTATCTCTGCCGAGTACAAAACACGGTGTCGCGTTTTTTGAAAAGGTATTTAAAGAAGCTGTCAATATACCTATACTTTTAATTGGTACATATACATTATTATATGACCTTAACACCTGGATAGAGTTTTGATAACCAGTTATGTAGTGTAATATTGCTGTTATTTGGCAGATTAGTGTCTTTAAAGGGACACATGGCAATCGTCAGTTTTATTCAAACATTTAAATTTGCTCTTCAATTTACTTATCCTGCGTCATTTTGACTTTAAAACTGCTTGCATAGAATTGAATAAAAAATTGAAATTTCAACTTTATTTCCCTATTTTACCAAATTTTTAAATATATTACTGGTGCAATATTATAAAAAGTTAGTAATATGAAAAAATAATTTGCTTTGAACTATTCTAACAATTAATATTAATGATTGAACAAATGCAAGTTAAGAGGAAAACTAACGGGACGCCGCGAGTTTTTAAAAATTCAAGATTGCCATGTGTCCCTTTAAGACATCTTGTTATTATTTCATTTATGATACAAAATGCCGCTGCAATTACCCGTTCCTCCAAAAGGTAGTAAGCCTCGTCTTCTATAATCAAGAAATTATATTCATGTGCCAGTCTGTAGATTTCCCGCTTTCGCTCCACACTGTAGCGAATTCCAGACGGATTGCCCCCATTCGGTACGCAGTAAAGCGCCTTCAGTTTCCCAGGCGACGAATCACTCTTTTCCCCATGCTTTGGCCACTGTGAGAGAACTGCTGCCAGACTTTCTGGAATGATGCCATCTTTGTCTGTCTTGACAGTTAATACTGTACATCCCAGGGGAACAACCTAGCGTAATTTAAAAGTGGCGTACACTTATCATGTGACACTAATTCATAATAATATATTCGTTCACATCACAATTTTACGGTGTCCTGTTAGGGCCATGTTACCATCGCATCTTACCATCACCGTCGCATCTTACCATCGATCATCACATCTTACCATCGACCATCGTATCTTACCATCGCATCTTACCATCGACCATCGAATCTTACCATCGACCATCGCATCTTACCATCACATCTTACCATCGACCATCGTATCTTACCATCGCATCTTACCATCGACCATCACATCTTACCATCGACCTAGGTTGATGGTCGATGGTAGCATGGCCCTAACAGGACACAGTACAATTTAGAACAACTGAACATGGATACAATGGCCACAAATCAGCTTTAGGAAGCACAGTTTGACCATTACAAATCTAAGTCTACATATTACGGTTCAGTCGACTACTAAGCGTTATGACTGGTTTTAAAGTTTAAATGATTCAATGCTTTAAGCGTACCTTTGTTCAGAATACAATCTTACAATTAATGCCATTCTGTAAGGTTCCAGTTCTTACAGTCAGCTATTTTTTTCCTAGTCTAGTTTTGGTCAAATCTGGCACCGGCTTTCACAAGTTTTAACCGGATCGAAGATGTTTCATTCAATTCTCATCAAACACAATCAAAGTACCAGAAGGACTGGTGAGCTTTTAACACTAAGTAACATATACTTACAACCGCGATGAATCCAGAATATACCGGCTCCTCCGACAGTATCACATCGCCCTTCTCTAACAGACAATCAAGGCACTGTCAAATAACACATGATGTTAATATTATTTGCATGTTTTCGATCATGTTTTTAAAATATAGTTAGATAAATTTTCTGCCAAGCTGAATAGTTTATGGCCAATAAATTGTAATTAAATACAGGGTTTTAACCATATTTACTCTCTGGAGGATACGGGTACAACCTCGCTGGCGCTGCTGATTTTCTTCAGTGTTCTTGGGCAAGACACTTTCCCTTATGTTTGTCCGACGGATGTGTATGCTTAACCCCCTAAGCATGCCTTCGCGTCCATTGTAAACCCAGATCAGCCTGCGAGTAACTCGTTTGTCACATAAATGGAATGGTCTTAATTCAAAAAAAGAACAGTACATTATATAAATGTAGCGGGTTAAGGGTTAAAGAACCTATTTGTTAGTAATAATGTCCGGCTGCTGATCAGTCATTTTCCCCAAAACACTCCCTTGTCTCTGTGGTGACTTTAAAGGGACACATGGCAATCTTGAAGTTTTTGAAATGGGTGTCTCGATTTATATATCCAGTATCATTTGTACTTTTACCCTGGTTACATTTAAATAAATAAACTGTTAAGTATTCACTATTTTGTCTGATTATTAACTACTATAAGTAGTTGGGAAACTACTAATGGGACTGCAATCAAATTTCAAACAATGATAGCGGGCAATGAGAGGAGATGCAGAGCACAAGAACCATAACTTTGTCTTCAATTGAATTAGAGTTATTGCCCTTTGTAATTTTATACTTATAATTTGTGTCCGCTCCATAACTCGAAAACTACTTGTGGGACTGCAATGAAATTTCACACATTGATAGAGGGCAACGAGAGGACATGCACAGCACACGAACCATAACTTTGTCTTCAATTGCATTAGAGCTATTGCCTTTTGTAATTTTATGCTTATAATTTGTGTCTGCTCTATAATTCGAAAACTTCTAATAGGACTGCAATGAAATTTCCCACAATGATAGAGGGCCATGAGTGGATGTGCAGACTGCAAGAACATACCTCTGCCTTCAATTAAATTAGAATTATTGCCCTTTGTAATTTTATACATATAATTTGTGTCTGCTCAATAACTCAAAAACTACTAGAGAGACTGCAACACAATTTCTCACATGATAGAGAGCAATGAAAAGAAAGTGCAGAGTGCCAAAACCACAACTCTGTCTTCATTTAACTGAGAGTTGTTGACCTTTGTAATTTTATACTTATAATTCTTGTCCAGAGCATAACTCAAAAACTACTAGACTGGAATGAAACATCACACAATGATAGAGGGCAAGTAGATGAAGTGAAGATTGCAATAACCATAACTCGATCTTCATGGACAATAGAGTTATTGGCCTTTGTAATTCTATCCTTAACATTCTTGTCCGAAGCATAGCTCCAAAACTACTAATGGATCTGCAATGAAACACAATGAGAGAGAGCAATAAGAGAATGTGGCGATTGCAAGAACCATAGCTATATGTTTATTTAAGTAAGAGTTATTGCCCTTTGTTAGATTATACTTACTATTCGTGTCGGGTGCATAGCTTAAAAACTACTACTGGGACTGGAATGAAACTTCACACAAAGACAGAGGACAATGAGAGGAAGTGCAGAGTGCAGTAACAATAACTCGTATCAGATTGAAATTAGAGTTACTGCCTTTTGTAGTGTTATACTTACATTTTTGTTCATTTTACTTTTTACTTTATGTGCATGGGTTCTACAGCTACATTGGAAAAAACACTGCGGGATATGTCTGTCTCTCAGACTGCAGGGATATGTCTGTCTCTCAGACTGCAGGGATATGTCTGTCTCTCAGACTGCTTCTTGTTCTATTTATTTTCGGATGAGATATTTTCAAGCTTAGTGCTAGTGCAACTAAATTATTTTCATTAAATAATGTTCATGAATATCAACTGAAATTAGATTTTTTATACAACAGGGTTGTAGAAGTTCCTGTAAGTATATATATATGTCCCATTATTAAATATAAATTTCAAACAGTGGCAGTGTTTTGCACATCACACATTTCTATATGACCGATGGATAACAATTTTGTTTCAAATTCATTTTGTTTGGTGTTTAACATCATTTTCCAGCACAATTTGGGCTATGTACGACGGTCAAATTTTAGTGGTGGGAGGCAGACCACCCACTAATTCCTGGGTAGAACCAGTACTGTATACCTCTGGTCATTCGTCAGAATCGACACTTTCTCACTAACTGGTAAGTTAATTTCTTATAACTCAAAAATAGTTACTAATTCTATCTCTGCCGAGTACAAAACACGGTGTCGCGTTTTTTTAACACAGTGTAGATTTGACAAGATGGTGGACGAGCAAGGTGAAAGGTAGGTGTCATTTAAATGTAGCTATATTTCATTTGATTTGTACTTGATTTGTACTCGAAGCAAGAGACGGTCGCTATTTCTGCTTCTTCTGATAAACTGAAAACATTTTATTACATGTACTATATAAAAACAAGCTAATTTTTATCTCCTGAATTCAATGAAAATAGTCTATTGCTCTGAAAAACTTGCAATTGAGGCGTACTATGTATTTGAAAATAACACCAAGTACAAGGTGTAGACCGCATGCATTTTGTTGACAACATGGTTTCGACTTCACCATCTTCTGCCTGTTTTAACACTGTGTAGCTTTCAAATTTAGACACTGTGTAGTGTAATATATGTGCTTCATGCGAATGTTATTGTCTGTTTAAGTAAATGTCTTATTTTACCAACAAATCGAAATATACATTTTTTATCAAGCATAGCAAAACATATAATAACAATCATAGTTAACATAAACCTCTTACTAGCAATATTATTACCTTTTATTTCAGGGGCTGATTTTAAATGAGGATGGGGCGGAAGTTATCAATATTCAAATGAAAAGGTAATTTTTTCAGTTGAAAACTTTTTTTTTACAAGTTGTGCCCCCTACCCCCACTTTCCCCATTTGCTAAAATATAAGTATGTATGACCGTCTTTTTCATAGGAAGTGGTTAACATTCATGAGTGGTCGAAATCATATTGGAAGCTTGGTGACTGGTAGCAGCTTGGTGACTAGTAGCAGTGTGGTGACTGGTAGCAGTGAGAAAGCAGTGGGAAAGGTTCCTTTGATCCATTGAGAGAGACTTCGATTTTTCAAAACAAGACAATCGTCGGTTTTGTACACAGTCTGTACATTTAAAATGAGAGAAAACGATTACAAAAGAGCTGGCGTGTTGAAATAAAACATCCTTGCACACACTGGTTCAGCTTGAATGGTAATCAAGTACCAAATACATGAAATATAGCTACATTTAAATGACACCTACCTTTTACAAACGTGCCCGTCCGCCTTCTTGTCAAATCTACACTGTGTTCAAAAAACGCGACACCGTGTTTCGTACTAGACAGTGTCTATATTTAATTCAGGGCAGTCTTAATTTATATAACAGAGGCATATGTACAAGGCCGGTTCCCAATTCAAAACTTGACTGTTTTTTCCCAACTGTCGCAGACATTTTTTCCAATCAGAAAGCAGCAGTCTCTCAGAATTTGAGAGAAAGCATTAATTCTGCAGTCTGTTTTGTCTGTTAACTTGTTAAGTACAGTTAAGTTCTGACTGAGAAGTCAGAAATTATAATAATAATGGTTGAAAATATAAGTAAAGCATTATTGTCATGTTTACTTAATTGATGAAATCTTACATATTTGCCAAAATGAGAAATTTTGTGAGAAAAAACAAACTGAAATTTGTTTTTGTTCAATCAAATTGCTATTAGATACATATACACACATTCAAATTTTCTCCAGCATGTTTGTTCTGAATGTCACCTTAACTTTTGTTACCTTATAAAGCGCATCTTGGGATCCATTCGTTATCATGATCTCTAAAGTGCCTGGGTGATTAGGATCTCTCATCGTTGGTGGATCATGGAGATGCTTGGTGAGATTTGTCACAAAACTGACCAGCTCTGCATTTCTGTAGATATAATGTAACAATATACGGGTCAGACTAGTATTATTTTGGCAACATTGTTACCATAGATATTTCCTGTAATAAACAGTGAGATAAATTATGCACATTTATGTCTATAAACATAATAAAATGCCCAAACCCCAGACATGGGTTGAACGCTTTAATTTTGTGTTATTCTCTCAAAAAAAGTGTGTTGCCGTACTACAAAGTTTATACATAGTCACAGATGTTGCCATACTGCAATGGTTATTCCCTTTCTCAAAAAAAGTTTGTTGCCATACTACAACAGTTATACATAGTCACGGGTGTTACCATACTGCAATGTTTGCCATACTACAATGGTTATACATACCCACGTGTGTTGCCATACTACAAAAATTAAACATAGTCACGGGTGTTGCCATACTGCAATGTTTGCCATACTACAATGGTTATACATACCCACGTGTGTTGCAATACTACAACAGTTATACATAGTCACAGGTGTTGCCATACTGCAATGTTTGCCATACTACAATGGTTATACATACCCACGTGTGTTGCAATACTACAACAGTTATACATAGTCATGGGTGTTGCCATACTACAACAGTTATACATAGTCACGGGTGTTGCCATACTGCAATGTTTGCCATACTACAATGGTTATACATACCCCTGTGTGTTGCAATACTACAACAGTTATACATAGTCACGGGTGTTGCCATACTGCAATGTTTGCCATACTACAATGGTTATACATACCCACGTGTGTTGCAATACTACAACAGTTATACATAGTCACGGGTGTTGCCATACTGCAATGTTTGCCATACTACAATGGTTATACATACCCACGTGTGTTGCAATACTACAACAGTTATACATAGTCACGGGTGTTGCCATACTGCAATGTTTGCCATACTACAATGGTTATACATACCCACGTGTGTTGCAATACTACAACAGTTATACATAGTCACTGGTGTTGCCATACTGCAATGTTTGCCATACTACAATGGTTATACATACCCAAGCGTGTTGCCATACTACAATGGTTATACATACCCCCATGTGTTGCCATACTACAATGGTTATACATACCCACATGTGTTGCCATACTACAATGGTTATACATACCCCATGTGTTGCCATACTACAATGGTTATACATACCCCATGTGTTGCCATACTACAATGGTTATACATACCCCATGTGTTGCCATATTACAATGGTTATACATACCCCATGTGTTGCCATACTACAATGGGTATACATACCCACGCGTGTTGCCATACTGCAATGGTTATACATACCCCATGTGTTGCCATACTACAATGGTTATACATACCCACGTGTGTTGCAATACTACAACAGTTATACATAGTCACGGGTGTTGCCATACTGCAATGTTTGCCATACTACAATGGTTATACATACCCACGAGTGTTGCCATACTACAATGGTTATACATACCCTTGAGTGTTGCCATACTACAATGGTTATACATACCCACGAGTGTTGCCATACTACAATGGTTATACATACCCACGAGTGTTGCCATACAACAATGGTTATACATACCCACGAGTGTTGCCATACTACAATGGTTATACATACCCACGAGTGTTGCCATACTACAATGGTTATACTTACCCACGCGTGTTGCCATACTACAATGGTTATACATACCCACGAGTGTTGCCATACTACAATGGTTATACATACCCTTGAGTGTTGCCATACTACAATGGTTATACATACCCACGAGTGTTGCCATACTGCAATGGTTATACTTACCCACGAGTGTTGCCATACTGCAATGGTTATACATACCCACGTGTGTTGCCATACTGCAATGGTTATACATACCCACGTGTGTTGCCATACTACAATGGTTATACATACCCACGAGTGTTGCCATACTGCAATGGTTATACATACCCACGAGTGTTGCCATACTGCAATGGTTATACATACCCCATGTGTTGCCATACTACAATGGTTATACATACCCACGAGTGTTGCCATACTACAATGGTTATACTTACCCACGAGTGTTGCCATACTACAATGGTTATACTTACCCACGCGTGTTGCCATACTACAATGGTTATACTTACCCACGCGTGTTGCCATACTACAATGGTTATACATACCCACGAGTGTTGCCATACTACAATGGTTATACTTACCCACGCGTGTTGCCATTCTACAATGGTTATACATACCCACGAGTGTTGCCATACTACAATGGTTATACATACCCACGAGTGTTGCCATACTACAATGGTTATACTTACCCACGCGTGTTGCCATACTACAATGGTTATACATACCCACGAGTGTTGCCATACTACAATGGTTATACTTACCCACGAGTGTTGCCATACTACAATGGTTATACATACCCACGAGTGTTGCCATACTACAATGGTTATACTTACCCACGCGTGTTGCCATACTACAATGGTTATACTTACCCACGCGTGTTGCCATACTACAATGGTTATACATACCCACGAGTGTTGCCATACTACAATGGTTATACATACCCACGAGTGTTGCCATACTACAATGGTTATACTTACCCACGCGTGTTGCCATACTACAATGGTTATACTTACCCACGCGTGTTGCCATACTACAATGGTTATACATACCCACGAGTGTTGCCATACTACAATGGTTATACTTACCCACGCGTGTTGCCATACTACAATGGTTATACATACCCACGAGTGTTGCCATACTACAATGGTTATACATACCCACGAGTGTTGCCATACTACAATGGTTATACTTACCCACGCGTGTTGCCATACTACAATGGTTATACATACCCACGAGTGTTGCCATACTACAATGGTTATACTTACCCACGAGTGTTGCCATACTACAATGGTTATACATACCCACGAGTGTTGCCATACTACAATGGTTATACTTACCCACGCGTGTTGCCATACTACAATGGTTATACTTACCCACGCGTGTTGCCATACTACAATGGTTATACATACCCACGAGTGTTGCCATACTACAATGGTTATACATACCCACGAGTGTTGCCATACTACAATGGTTATACTTACCCACGCGTGTTGCCATACTACAATGGTTATACTTACCCACGAGTGTTGCCATACTACAATGGTTATACATACCCACGAGTGTTGCCATACTACAATGGTTATACTTACCCACGCGTGTTGCCATACTACAATGGTTATACATACCCACGAGTGTTGCCATACTACAATGGTTATACATACCCACGAGTGTTGCCATACTACAATGGTTATACTTACCCACGCGTGTTGCCATACTACAATGGTTATACATACCCACGAATGTTGCCATACTACAATGGTTATACTTACCCACGCGTGTTGCCATACTACAATGGTTATACATACCCACGAGTGTTGCCATACTACAATGGTTATACTTACCCACGAGTGTTGCCATACTACAATGGTTATACATACCCACGAGTGTTGCCATACTACAATGGTTATACTTACCCACGCGTGTTGCCATACTACAATGGTTATACATACCCACGAGTGTTGCCATACTACAATGGTTATACATACCCACGAGTGTTGCCATACTACAATGGTTATACATACCCACGAGTGTTGCCATACTACAATGGTTATACTTACCCACGCGTGTTGCCATACTACAATGGTTATACATACCCACGAGTGTTGCCATACTACAATGGTTATACTTACCCACGAGTGTTGCCATACTACAATGGTTATACATACCCACGAGTGTTGCCATACTACAATGGTTATACTTACCCACGCGTGTTGCCATACTACAATGGTTATACTTACCCACGCGTGTTGCCATACTACAATGGTTATACATACCCACGAGTGTTGCCATACTACAATGGTTATACATACCCACGAGTGTTGCCATACTACAATGGTTATACTTACCCACGCGTGTTGCCATACTACAATGGTTATACATACCCACGAGTGTTGCCATACTACAATGGTTATACTTACCCACGCGTGTTGCCATACTACAATGGTTATACATACCCACGAGTGTTGCCATACTACAATGGTTATACATACCCACGAGTGTTGCCATACTACAATGGTTATACTTACCCACGCGTGTTGCCATACTACAATGGTTATACTTACCCACGCGTGTTGCCATACTACAATGGTTATACATACCCACGAGTGTTGCCATACTACAATGGTTAAACTTACCCACGCGTGTTGCCATACTACAATGGTTATACTTACCCACGCGTGTTGCCATACTACAATGGTTATACATACCCACGAGTGTTGCCATACTACAATGGTTATACATACCCACGAGTGTTGCCATACTACAATGGTTATACTTTCCCACGCGTGTTGCCATACTACAATGGTTATACTTACCCACGAGTGTTGCCATACTACAATGGTTATACATACCCACGAGTGTTGCCATACTACAATGGTTATACTTACCCACGCGTGTTGCCATACTACAATGGTTATACATACCCACGAGTGTTGCCATACTACAATGGTTATACATACCCACGAGTGTTGCCATACTACAATGGTTATACTTACCCACGCGTGTTGCCATACTACAATGGTTATACATACCCACGAGTGTTGCCATACTACAATGGTTATACTTACCCACGCGTGTTGCCATACTACAATGGTTATACATACCCACGAGTGTTGCCATACTACAATGGTTATACATACCCACGTGTGTTGCCATACTGCATTGCCACTGACATGTCCTTCTCATTCATCACTGCTTCAGTACCATCACTAAATATTCAAATAAATATGCATGTTTGACTTCTTTACAGTTATATTATTTATACAATGTTTTAAATATACATAATTATGTCAGAGTGTCAATTTGAAACGAGTTATTTAGAATGAGGTATATTGCTCTTCATTGTTGTTTTTAATATTGAAACTATTTGATGAAAATATTCTAGGTACATTTTCTAAGTATTGTGTTTTCAGTATTCATTATTTGTTTTGATTGTACGATTATGCATGAAAGTTTTTGTTTGTTTGTGTGGGGTTTTGACGTCATTTTCAACACATGTAAGGTTATATATGACAATCGATTTTTTGTGGTGGAGGCAGACCACCCACTTTTCCTGGGTAGAACCAGTACTGTACACCTCCCGCCATCCGTAAGAATCGACATTTCCTCACTTACAAGTCGAGCTCCCAGTGGGATTCGAACCCGCAGCGGTGAGAGGCGAAGGTTTACAATGCAACAGCATTAACAAATTGGCCAGGGAGACATTTCCTTCATAAGATTTGTGTTGTTGTTGTTGTTGTTGTTGCTATACTTTTATATTTACATCCAGTTTTAATGCATGAAATAATTGTTCAATTGTTTCATATAAATCCTATACGGTTTAAAATGTAATAGATTATTCTAATGCACCTATAATATCTCCATTGTCTAACGTCTCAAATTTGTGACCGTAAAACACCCGATTTACCGTCTGAAAAGTATGTGAAATCACATAACGTTGTAAGAAGCGACAAAATTCTGTTACCGATGAATTTGAGTTTTAATAGAAAAAACAAGTGGGTATGTATGATTTTACTTTATATTTCTTGCAATTTTAAATGGTAAAGCATTATAATTGAGATTGGTTTTACGGTCTGAAATAAATTTTAACATAAAACGAAATTTCAGATCGTAAAACCACTCACATAGCGTCCCATATTGAAAATCTTAGCACGGTTATCTCTTAATTTAAAGAGATAAACGGCAATCCTGATGTCTTTAAAACCCGGCACATCCAGTTAGTTTGTTTTATGTATCTTGCATAATAATTATTTAAATAGGTCACCGCAAATTGTTTTTGCATATGACTAATGGTTGCATATATTGCAACAATAATATATTCAAGCAGTTTCATGGTCAAAATGATACTGGATTAATAACATGAGGTGCTAATGTTAAAGCTTCATAAATTCTTCAAGATTGTCGCGTGTTCCTTCAAGGGCTGTTTGTCTATTGTATTTATCACACACATACTTACCTTATCACACACATACTTACCTAAGTTTGAAAGTTGCCGACTTCACAGGAAAGACATTTGGACTTGGCATGCCACCTCCCATAAGTACATATGTACTGTCAATGGCCAGACCATCATCTGTACATATGTGAAATATGTTGAATTGTTGTGAGAACAATGGAATTTAACACATGGTGGTGGTGGTGGGGTTTTGTGGTGGTGGTGGTGTTTTGTGGTGGGGGTGGGGTGGTGGTATCGAGGGCGGGGGTGTTAGTGGTGGTGGTGGTGATGGTGGTGGTGGTGGCGGTGATGGTGGTGGTGATAAATATGATGATGATAATGATGGTGGTAGTGGTGGTGGTGGGGGTAGGGGTGGGAGTGGGGGTGGTGGTGGGGTAAGGTGGGTGGTGATGATGGTGGTGGTGGTTGTGGTGGTGGTAAATATGATGATGATAATGGTGGTGGTGGTGGTGGTGGTGGTGGTGGTGAATATGATGATGATGATGATAATGATGGTGGTGGTGGTGGTGGTGGTGGTAAATATGATGATGATGATAATGATGGTGGTGGTGGTGCTAATGATGATGATCATGATGGTGGTACTAATGATGATCACGATGGTATTATGATGATGATGATGATAGTGATAGTGATGGTTATGATGATGATGATGATGATGATGATATGATGATGATGATAATATGATGATGATGATGATGATAGTGATGATGATGATGATGATGATGATGTTTGAATTTCCCAGCGAAATGTATGCATTCAACCTTAAAACAAAAAGAATGCTGCTAAACTACAAGGGCTGAACAGGTGTTTTACTATTGAAAACCATATAAAGGTATTTTTTAAAATAGGTATTGTTGCCAAATAAAGTAAAAATAATGCAGGTCCTCTCATATGATTGTTATGATTCTAATATAAATGGAGCCACATATAATTCTCATACAGACAAGACATTTACAGATTAAAACAGGAGTTATACACAATTTTCATATGAGAATAAATTCATAAAAGTATACTGAAAAAAATAAGTTTAGCATGGTCTTTTGCATGTCTAGCTAAAAGAAACTGAATGTTTATTTTATAATGTGAAGCATTTGATTACTTTGGCATGTCAGAAGGTGTTCTTGTTTTTCACTATGAGTGATTCAAAGTAAGTATCAGAGTTATCTCCCATTTATATAAAACAACATTTTTCACATTAAAAATAAGAATATTATCAAGAACAGGGTTAAACTTTATTAAATAACAATTCTGGGTTTCGAGTGATAAAAAACGCAAAAACAATTGACATTAACCTTGTCATTATAATGAAATTACTTAAACCAAAGGTTTTAAATTTTAAAATTATCTCCCTTTATATTGAAATAAGAACGAAATTATAATTTCTGTAAATCAGGTAAATTAAAACATGTTGCTACCTTTTTCTCGCATATACCTGTTATGTTAATTATATATGTTGTTAATGGCGGCTGAAGCACATAGCCTTCAATCTCTCAATGGGATTTACCATGTTATTTATGTGCTGAACTCATTTCTTTCAGTATATTATTTTTATATATTTTTCGTGATTTTTCCCCCACAACTTTTATATGTATCACATATGATACCAATACTTGCATTCTTATATAAAAGGTTTTATAATAGAATTATGTACTGCTCCTTTTATATGAGCCTACATATGATATGAAAATCATATAAGAATCATATGCCAGTTATCCCGGATTATCTCAGATTATATCTGATTGCTCATGATTTCAAAGTTGACCATGTGAAGTTTTGTTTAGAAACACAAAGAGATGCCATAGCTCATGTTCTTGAGAAACACAAGGAGATGCCATAGCTAATGTTCTTGAGAAACACAAGGAGATGCCATAGCTAATGTTCTGGAGAAACACAATGAGATGCCATAGCTAATGTTCTGGAGAAACACAAGGAGATGCCATAGCTAATGTTCTGGAGATCACAAGGAGATGCCATAGCTAATGTTCTGGAGAACCACAAGGAGATGCCATAGCAAAAGTTCTGGAGAAACACAATATGCCATAGCTAAAGTTCTGGGGAAACACAAGGAGATGCCATAGCTAATGTTCTGGAGAAACACAAGGAGATGCCATAGCTAATGTTCTGGAGAAACACAAGGAGATGTCATAGCTAATGTTCTGGAGAAAAACAATATACCATAGCTAATGTTCTGGAGAAACACAAGGAGATGTCATAGCTAATGTTCTGGAGAAACACAATATGCCATAGCTAAAGTTCTGGAGAAACACAAGGAGATGCCATAGCTAATGTTCTGGAGAAACACAAGGAGATGCCATAGCTAATGTTCTGGAGAAACACAATATACCATAGCTAAAGTTCTGGAGAAATACAAGGAGATGCCATAGCTAATGTTCTGGAGAAACACAATATGCGATAGCTAAAGTTCTGGAGAAACGCAAGGAGATGCCATAGCTAATGTTCTTGAGAAACACAAGGAGATGCCATAGCTAATGTTCTGGAGAAACACAAGGAGATGCCACAGCTAATGTTCTGGAGAAACACAAGATGCCATAGCTAATATTCTGGAGAAACACAAGGAGATGCCATAGCTAATGTTCTGGAGAAACACATGGAGATGCCATAGCTAATGTTCTGGAGAAACACAATATGCCATAGCAAAAGTTCTGGAGAAACACAATATGCCATAGCTAAAGTTCTGGGGAAACACAAGGAGATGCCATAGCTAATGTTCTGGAGAAACACAAGGAGATGCCATAGCTAATGTTCTGGAGAAACACAAGGAGATGCCATAGCTAATGTTCTGGAGAAACACAATATACCATAGCTAATGTTCTGGAGAAACACAAGGAGATGTCATAGCTAATGTTCTGGAGAAACACAAGGAGATGCCATAGCTAATGTTCTGGAGAAACACAAGGAGATGCCATAGCTAATGTTCTGGAGAAACACAATATACCATAGCTAATGTTCTGGAGAAACACAAGGAGATGTCATAGCTAATGTTCTGGAGAAACACAATATACCATAGCTAATGTTCTGGAGAAACACAAGGAGATGTCATAGCTAATGTTCTGGAGAAACACAAGGAGATGCCATAGCTAATGTTCTGGAGAAACACAAGGAGATGCCATAGCTAATGTTCTGGAGAAACACAATATACCATAGCTAATGTTCTGGAGAAATACAAGGAGATGCCATAGCTAATGTTCTGGAGAAACACAATATGCCATAGCTAAAGTTCTGGAGAAACACAAGGAGATGCCATAGCTAATGTTCTGGAGAAACACAAGGAGATGCCATAGCTAATGTTCTTGAGAAACACAAGGAGATGCCATAGCTAATGTTCTGGAGAAACACAAGGAGATACCATAGCTAATGTTCTGGAGAAACACAAGGAGATGCCATAGCTAATGTTCTGGAGAAACACAATATGCGATAGCTAAAGTTCTGGAGAAACGCAAGGAGATGCCATAGCTAATGTTCTTGAGAAACACAAGGAGATGCCATAGCTAATGTTCTGGAGAAACACAAGGAGATGCCACAGCTAATGTTATGGAGAAACACAAGATGCCATAGCTAATGTTCTGGAGAAACACAAGGAGATGCCATAGCTAATGTTCTGGAGAAACACAAGGAGATGCCATAGCTAATGTTCTGGAGAAACACAATATGCCATAGCAAAAGTTCTGGAGAAACACAATATGCCATAGCTAAAGTTCTGGGGAAACACAAGGAGATGCCATAGCTAATGTTCTGGAGAAACACAAGGAGATGCCATAGCTAATGTTCTGGAGAAACACAAGGAGATGTCATAGCTAATGTTCTGGAGAACCACAATATGCCATAGCTAAAGTTCTGGAGAAACACAAGGAGATGCCATAGCTAATGTTCTGGAGAAACACAATATACCATAGCTAAAGTTCTGGAGAAATACAAGGAGATGCCATAGCTAATGTTCTGGAGAAACACAATATGCGATAGCTAAAGTTCTGGAGAAACGCAAGGAGATGCCATAGCTAATGTTCTTGAGAAACACAAGGAGATGCCATAGCTAATGTTCTGGAGAAACACAAGGAGATGCCACAGCTAATGTTCTGGAGAAACACAAGATGCCATAGCTAATGTTCTGGAGAAACACAAGGAGATGCCATAGCTAATGTTCTGGAGAAACACAAGGAGATGCCATAGCTAATGTTCTGGAGAAACACAATATGCCATAGCAAAGGTTCTGGAGAAACACAATATGCCATAGCTAAAGTTCTGGGGAAACACATGGAGATGCCATAGCTAATGTTCTGGAGAAACACAAGGAGATGCCATAGCTAATGTTCTGGAGAAACACAAGGAGATGTCATAGCTAATGTTCTGGAGAAACACAATATACCATAGCTAATGTTCTGGAGAAACACAAGGAGATGTCATAGCTAATGTTCTGGAGAAACACAATATGCCATAGCTAAAGTTCTGGAGAAACATAAGGAGATGCCATAGCTAATGTTCTGGAGAAACACAATATACCATAGCTAAAGTTCTGGAGAAATACAAGGAGATGCCATAGCTAATGTTCTGGAGAAACACAATATGCCATAGCTAAAGTTCTGAAGAAACACAAGGAGATGCCATAGCTAATGTTCTTGAGAATCACAAGGAGATGCCATAGCTAATGTTCTGGAGAAACACAAGGAGACGCCATAGCTAATGTTCTGGAGAAACACAAGATGCCATAGCTAATGTTCTGGAGAAACACAAGGAGATGCCATAGCTAATGTTCTGGAGAAACACAAGGAGATGCCATAGCTAATGTTCTGGAGAAACACAATATGCCATAGCTAAAGTTCTGGAGAAACACAAGGAGATGTCATAGCTAATGTTCTGGAGAAACACAAGGAGATGCCATAGCTAATGTTCTGGAGAAACACAAGGAGATGCCATAGCTAATGTTCTGGAGAAACACATGGAGATGACATAGCTAATGTTCTGGAGAAACACAATATGTCATAGCTAAAGTTCTGGAGAAACACAAGGAGATGCCATAGCTTATGTTCTGGAGAAACACAAGGAGATGCCATAGCTAATGTTCTGGAGAAACACAAGATGCCATAGCTAATGTTCTGGAGAAACACAAGGAGATGTCATAGCTAATGTTCTGGAGAAACACAAGGAGATGCCATAGCTAATATTCTGGAGAAACACAATATGCCATAACTAAAGTTCTGGAGAAACACAAGGGGATGCCATAGCTAATGTTCTGGAGAAACACAAGGATATGCCATAGCTAATGTTCTGGAGAAACACAAGGAGATGCCATAGCTAATGTTCTGGAGAAACACAAGGAGATGTCATAGCTAATGTTCTGGACAAACACAAGGAGATGCCATAGCTAATGTTCTTGAGAAACACAAGGAGATCCATAGCTAATGTTCGTTCTGAATAAACACAAGGAGATGCCATAGCTAATGTTCCGGAGAAACACAAGGAGATGTCATAGCTAATGTTCTTGAGAAATACAAGGAGATGCAATAGCTAATGTTCTTGAGAAACACAAGGATATGCCATAGCTAATGTTCTTGACAAACACAAGGAGATGCCATAGCTAATGTTCTTGAGAAACACAAGGAGATGTCATAGCTAATGTTCTGGACAAACACAAAGAGAGGCTATAACTAATGTTCTGGAGAAACACAAGGAGATGCCATAGCTAATGTTCTGGAGAAACACAAGATGTCATAGCTAATGTTCTTGAGAAACACAAGGAGATGCCATAGCTAATGTTCTGGAGAAACACAAGGAGATGCCATAGCTAATGTTCTGGAGAAACACAAGGAGATGCCATAGCTAATATTCTGGAGAAACACAAGGAGATGCCATAGCTAATGTTCTGAAGAAACACAAGGAGATGCCATAGCTAATGTTCTGGAGAAACACAAGGAGATGTCATAGATAATGTCCTGGAGAAACACAAGGAGATGCCATATCTACTGTTCTGGAGAAACACAAGGAGATGCCATAGCTAATGTTCTGGAGAAACACAAGATGCCATAGCTAATATTCTTGAGAAACACAAGGAGATGCCATAGCTAATGTGCTGTAGAAACACAAGGAGATGCCATAGCTAATGTTCTGGAAAAACACAAGAAGATGCCATAGCTAATATTCTGGAGAAACACAAGGAGATGCCATAGCTAATGTTCTGGAGAAACACAAGGAGATGCCATAGCTAATGTTCTGGAGAAACACAAGGAGATGCCATAGCTAATGTTCTGGAGAAACACAAGGAGATGCCATAGCTAATGTTCTGGAGAAACACAAGGAGATGCCATAGCTAATATTCTGGAGAAACACAGGAGATGCCATAGCTAATGGTCTGAAGAAACACAAGGAGATGCCATAGCTAATGTTCTGGAGAAACACAAGGAGATGTCATAGCTAATGTGCTGGACAAACACAAGAAGATGACATAGCTAATGTTCTTGAGAAATACAAGGAGATGCCATAGCTAATGTTCTGGAGAAACACAAGGAGATGCCATAGCTAATGTGCTGTAGAAACACAAGGAGATGCCATAGATAATGTTCTGGAGAAACACAAGAAGATGCCATTGCTAATGTTCTGGAGAAACACAAGGAGATGCCATAGCTAATGTTCTGGAGAAACATAAGATAACAAAGCTAATGTTCTGGACAACAACAAGGAGATGCCATAGCTAATGTTCTTGAGTAACACAAGGAGATGGCATAGCTAATGTTCTGGAGAAACACTAGGATATGCCATAGCTAATGTTCTGGAGAAACACAAGATGCCATAGCTAATGTTCTGGAGAATCACAAGATGCCAAAGCTAATGTTCTGGAGAAACACAAGGAGATGCCATAGCTAATGTTCTGGAGAAACACAAGACGATGCCATAGCTAATGTTCTGGAGAAACACAATATGCCATAGCTAAAGTTCTGGAGAAACACAAGGAGATGCCATAGCTAATGTTCTGGAGAAACACAAGGAGATGCCATAGCTAATGTTCTGGAGAAACACAAGGAGATGCCATAGCTAATGTTCTAGAGAAACACAAGATGCCATAGCTAATGTTCTGGAGAAACACAAGGAGATGCCATAGCTAATGTTCTGGAGAAACACAAGGAGATGCCATAGCTAATATTCTGGAGAAACACAATATGCCATAGCTAAAGTTCTGGAGAAACACAAGAGGATGCCATAGCTAATGTTCTGGAGAAACACAAGGATATGCCATAGCTAATGTTCTGGAGAAACACAAGGAGATGCCATAGCTAATGTTCTGGAGAAACACAAGGAGATGTCATAGCTAATGTTCTGGACAAACACAAGGAGATGCCATAGCTAATGTTCTTGAGAAACACTAGGAGATGCCATAGCTAATGTTCTTGAGAAACACAAGGAGATGCCATAGCTAATGTTCGTTCTGAACTAGAAATTGTTATTGTCCATGGGACAAAAACGTATGGCTCCCCCTCTCGCCCGAACAGACATAATTGACGACTCTAGGTCCAACTGTTCTTTATTGATCTGAGATCGTTTTGATATTCAATATCCCTGTGACTGTATCTACTATCTGTATCAGTAAGGCCACATAAAAAAATATGTGTGGTTCAAGTAACCCGACCGACCCTATTTTTTTAAGGGGCCGACCCTAAAACTTTTAAATAATAAATAAAAAAATCAAAAAATTAATAAAAAAAATTAAAATTAAAAAAAAAATTAAAAAAAAAAATTAAACAAAAAAAAAATCAAAAAAAATCAATAAATCAATGAATTAAAAAAAATCAAAAATCAATAGGGGTCATCTACTGGTCATGACCAACCATCCTTCCAAGTTTGAGGACCCTAGGTCCAACCATTCTCTAGTTATTGATCGGACATCGTTTCACCGCAACCTTGACCTTTGACCTAGTGACCCCAAAATCAATAGGGTCATCTACTGGTCATGACCAACCATCCTTCCAAGTTTGAGGACCATAGGTCCAACCATTCTCTAGTTATTGATCGGACATCGTTTTGATAGTCAATGTCACTGCAACCTTGACCTAGTGACCCCAAAATCAATAGGGGTCATCTGCTGGTCATGACCAACCAACCTTCCAAGTTTGAGGACCCTAGGTCCAACAATTCTCTAGTTATTGATCGGACATCGTTTTGATAGTCAATGTCACCGCAACCTTGACCAATAACCTAATGACCCCAAAATCAATAGGGGTCATCTACTTGTCATGACCAACCATCCTTCCAAGTTTGAGGACCCTAGGTCCAACCGTTCTCTAGTTATTGATCAGACATCGTTTGTGACACAGACAGACCTACAGCCTTGACCTTTGACCTAGTGACCCCAAAATCAATAGGGGTCATCTACTTGTCATGACCAACCATCCTTCCAAGTTTGAGGACCCGAGGTCCAACCGTTCTGTAGTTATTGATCGGACATCGTTTTGATAGTCAATGTCACCACGACCTTGACCTTTGACCTAGTGACCCCAAAATCAATAGGGATCATCTACCTGTAATGACCAACCATCCTTCCAAGTTTGAGGACCCTAGGTCCAACCGTTCTCTAGTTATTGATCGGACATCGTTTGTGACACAGACAGAGAAAGAAACAGACAGAGAAAGAAACAGACAGAAAGCACAAAATCAATATGGCTCCCCTAACACACTTTGTGTGGGGGAGCCATAATAAACACAAGGAGATGCCATAGCTAATGTTCTGGAGAAACACACGGAGATGTCATAGCTAATGTTCTTGAGAAACACAAGGAGATGCCATAGCTAATATTCTTGAGAAACACAAGGAGATGTCATAGCTAATGTTCTTGAGAAACACAAGGAGATGCCATAGCTAATGTTCTTGAGAAACACAAGGAGATGCCATAGCTAATGTTCTTGACAAACACAATGAGATGCCATAGCTAATGTTCTTGAGAAACACAAGGAGATGTCATAGCTAATGTTCTGGACAAACACAAGGAGAGGCTATAACTAATGTTCTTGAGAAACACAAGGAGATGCCATAGCTAATGTTCTGGAAAAAACACAAGGAGATGTCATAGCTAATGTTCTTGAGAAACACAAGGAGATGCCATAGCTTATGTTCTGGAGAAACACAAGGAGATGCCATAGCTAATGTTCTGGAGAAACACAAGGAGATGCCATAGCTAATATTCTGGAGAAACACAAGGAGATGCCATAGCTAATGTTCTGAAGAAACACAAGGAGATGCCATAGCTAATGTTCTGGAGAAACACAAGGAGATGTCATAACTAATGTTCTGGAGAATTACAAGGAGATGCCATAGCTACTGTTCTGGAGAAACACAAGGAGATGCCATAGCTAATGTTCTGGAGAAACACAAGATGCCATAGCTAATATTCTTGAGAAACACAAGGAGATGCCATAGCTAATGTGCTGTATAAACACAAGGAGATGCCATAGCTAATGTTCTGGAGAAACACAAGAAGATGCCATAGCTAATATTCTGGAGAAACACAAGGAGATGCCAAAGCTAATGTTCTGGAGAAACACAAGGAGATGCCATAGCTAATGTTCTGGAGAAACACAAGGAGATGCCATAGCTAATGTTCTGGAGAAACACAAGGAGATGCCATAGCTAATGTTCTGGAGAAACACAAGGAGATGCCATAGCTAATATTCTGGAAAAACACAGGAGATGCCATAGCTAACGGTCTGAAGAAACACAAGGAGATGCCATAGCTAATGTTCTGGAGAAACACAGGGAGATGTCATAGCTAATGTGCTCGACAAACACAAGGAGATGACATAGCTAACGTTCTTGAGAAATACAAGGAGATGCCATAGCTAATGTTCTGGAGAAACACAAGGAGATGCCATAGCTAATGTGCTGTAGAAACACAAGGAGATGCCATAGCTAATGTTCTGGAGAAACACAAGAAGATGCCATAGCTAATGTTCTTGAGAAACACAAGGAGATGCCATAGCTAATGTTCTGGAGAAACACAAGATGACATAGCTAATGTTCTGGACAACAACAAGGAGATGCCATAGCTAATGTTCTTGAGAAACACAAGGAGATGCCATAGCTAATGTTCTGGAAAAACACTAGGAGATGCCATAGCTAATGTTCTGGAGAAACACAAGATGCCATAGCTAATTTTCCGGAGAAACACAAGGAGATGCCATAGCTAATGTTCTTGAGAAACACAACCACTACCCGTTTTTCCCTTTTCATATTAATCCCGAAACCACCATACAAGAAATAAAAAAGAAGCTATTTCAAGACTTACACATCACTGATTTAAAAATACAGTGTTCATCTGCGCTGCCTGAACCATTGTCAATACGAAAGACTCCTGACCAAAATTTTAAAAGTATACTGTCCAATAAAAGTTATGCAAAAAAGATCATCACCCCTCTTATGCTTTTTCATGTTTGTTTTACTCTACACACTATCAAAATAATCCGATAAAATGTGTTGTATGCATACAGTTTGGAATTTTGTTACTTTTCAGCCATATATGACCTTTTTTTAACCAGAGTCAATGCGACACGTTTCAGACGTGTGCATTTGTGATTATGCATGAACATAGACGTAGTCTGTCACGCAGTGATGTAAAGTAGCCCAAGACTGTATCTCTGCGAAACTCGTTAACATAAAGTAAAATGTCTCTGTACCTCCCTGTGAATACTTTAAAATTGTTGTGTTAAGGTATATTTATAATTCCTAGGTTTTATGGCATAATATTTTTATGAAACAGGAACGTTTTGTGATATCTTTTTAGTTCCAGTGGAATAAGTTCGAATTTGGTATTCATTCTCTGTGGGGCACTATAATTACATTTATGACTACACCGTCAAAAACCCATGACGCCAGGATATATATGGCAAAATTAGTAGTGCATGTATACTTACATAACTGACGAATGGCGGAGGGGACCCTCACTTTGGACACCTTGTTTAGAAACGATGCGTACTCCATGACCAACTCTGTCCAGTGACAATATTGTTGTAACCAGTTCGATGAACTCCAGGCAGAATAAGTAGTAAACTTCCACTTTACTGGAATATGTCTGTTGTGATGACTCAGCTTCACCACAGTTGGGTTGTTGTGGGATGTACAAACAATGCTCGTAGGTTTGTTCTTCAAAAACTAATTTGTTTGTTATTTTCTAAGAAATTACCTTTCTCTAATAAAAAAAATCCTTAACTAAATTACCATGAATGGTATCTCAGAATATTTTACGATTATATCTGCAATAATGCCATATGCAAATAAATATTTAAACAGAGAAATTACTTACATGATCATGTATGCAACAATTAGAACATTGAGACATGTCTTACCATAGCTATACTATTACAACAGACGTGAGAATCATGGCTCTTACAGTAGTTACAATTATAATGTATCTCCATAGAGCCATGTTTCACGTGCCTTTAGGAATCAGCAGGACCCCGTACCGAGCCCCGTTCACACTTTTCCGGCGAGGTTCTTGAAGGTATCACGCAATGCCTGCATACACAACCACAGTTTTTCATTAGAACAAACCTTAAATACCCAAAGTGCATGCAAAAGACCCAACAAAGAGAGAAAAGACACGCCAATATTGTCAGTGTTCGAAGGTCACTGTTAGAAGATTGTTAATTTCCGACATTTGCATTGTTTACGTTCGGAATAATCTCATTCTCGTGCGACGTCTCGTTCCTTATTTGGAAACTTAACCCCGCCCTACTCACACACGATGCTTGTCAATTTGTGTCAGCTGTGGGCGGGTTTAAGTTTCCAAATACCGAACAAGACCGCATAATGTTTTAAATGGTAAACATTTAAGAAAAATATGTCCGCTGAAACACAAAGTCTTAAACAAAAATCCTTAAATCGACGAGATATTCTTCTCTTTGGTGAGTTGTATGCATGCACTCATGGTTTTTAAGGTTTAGTCTGTTGAAATACGGTGGTTGTTCATGCAGGATTTGCTTGATGTCTTCATAAACCTGATACCTTAACTATTCTATAAAGGATCGCATCGTTGCTCTATGGTAGGTTCATGCGAAAAGAGCTAGGATTCTCGCAGCTTACAGTAGTTAGGACTCTGTTGAGTGTGTATGCAAATAGAATGATTAGGCTTTTCTGTGCGTTACTACTATCTCGCCGAGAGTTAGCTTTGATGGCAATATCGGTAGAGTGTCCACTTCACATAAATCTTTCCGAGTTCAAACCTGCTGAGTGTCCTAATTTTTCCTCATCCTACTGGTGCAGCGTGATCAGGATATTTATTTACTGTTGGAGGCTGTTTAGCTGAGGTGTCTAAGGGACTGGGTTGCGGGATGTTTGTGGGTGACAAATATCAATAAGTTAAAGGATGGAGGTATGTAGTCAGAGGCGTAGCGTGGCATACTCCCTTACTCCCGGGAGTAACTTGGAAAAACAAAATCCTAAAAAGTTGAAAAATGCAATAAAAATCAGAGGGGGTGGGTGTAATGGTGGAAAATTAGATTTGTTGTGAGAATAAAACTTCTATATTCCTGACAAATATCGCTTGTACGAGCACCATTTTGGTCCAAAGACGAAAAATATATCGCGGGAGGCCTCACGAACCCCATTTGTGGAAGGGGGACACCTAGTCCCAACACTTCCAACTCGGGGCTTCGCACCTCGTATTAGGAGTATGTTGAAAACAGGCCACGCTCCGCCACTGGTAGTAGGACTCTGTCGAGGGTGTATGTAAATAGGTTATATGCGCTTTACTACTGTCTCGCCGCAGAGCTAGCTTTTATGGCGATATCGGTAGAGTGTACGCTTCACGTGCAATTTTTCGAAGTTCAAACCCGCTGAGTGTCCTAATTTTTCCTTGTCCTATTTCACTATATTAGAACTTCTGTATGTTCCAATGACCTTGGCACTGGCACCTTCCCTTTACAATTAAATACTTGTGTAATATATTTGATATGTACTGTTATATTTGAAAACATGTTATGCTTTCTTTGCATGGTGTGTTCTTAATTAAGTAAATATGGTTATGAAACAAATGCACAGTCATTATTGTTACATACAGAACAGGTGTGCATGTGAATAGAACAGGACCTGGTGTGCATGTGAATATTAACAAGTTCATAACTGATTTGGAATTCTCCATGTTGCACTATATAATGACCACATTTCTTGATGAGGTGAACAACTTTCGTTTGGAGTACGTTATATTAACCCTTAACCCGCATAGCACGACTGTAATAGTCTTTGGTCCATTGTAAACCCAGATCAGCCTGCGAGTAACTGATCAGGGTTTACAATGTGAGGCTGCTGTCAGTCATTTTCCCGAAAACACCACTTTGTCACATAAATACAATGGTCTTAACAAGCAGATATCCCCGCCGAATGATGTATTATCCTCGAGTGGAAGAAATGTGTCTGGATTTTTTTTTAATTAGTATAAATCATGACCATGAGCCTTCATAAATTTGAATTTCTACTAGATAGTATTTTTAAAATTCATCACCATAGTAGATTTGAGAAACAGATGTACCATTTTAAGGGATTGACTTTTATAATGGGACTAAAGGTGTAATATTAGCAGGTGTGTATAATATAGTAAAAATGTAATATACAAGAAATGTAGAATTGTATATCAATGATTACTTTTTAATTACCTGTGATATTTATCAATCTGATTATTTCATCTCATTACTACAGCTACTATCAGATGATCTTGTTATTTCATGGGGAGGGATGTATTTGGCTCAAGGTTGGCTAGCTTTAAAATAAATCAAACTTTCGTTAATGTAAACAATCAAACCAACATGTGACCCAGGGACAGAGCCAAATTTGACCCAAGTGTCACCATTTGAACAAACTTCACTAGCGGATCCAGGGGGGGGGGGGGGGGGGGGGGGGGGGGGGGGGGGGGGGGGGGGGCACCCGGCGCACGCCCCCCCCCTAAAAATTCCGGATCATACATGTATGTCCATGTTACTGTAAATAAAATATCAAACAATTTCGATGCACGCCCTCAGTATAAAAAATGTTCTCGCTCGCTTCGCTCGACACATGATGACTAATGAGTGGTTTAATTAACACATTCTCAAATCCTTTTATTTGAAAACGGACATGTTACGGTAGATAAAATACCAAACAATTTCGATGCACGCCCTCAGTATAATTATTTTTTTTAGACGCATAATGGCTAATGAGTGGTAATTAGATAAAATATCAAACAATTTCGATGCACGCCCTCAGTATATTTTTTTTCCCACTCGCTTCGCTCGCTCGACGCATAATGACTAATGAGTGGTTTCATTAACACATTGTTAAATCCTTTTATTTGAAAACTGACTTTTTTTATTCATACATGTATGTCCATGTTACTGTAGATAAAATAGCAAACAATTTCGATGCACGCCCTCAGTATAACAATGTTTTCGCTCGCCACATAATGACTAATGAGTGGTTTAATTAACACATTTTTAATTCCTTTTATTTGAAAACGGACCTTTTTTATTCATACATGTATGTCCATGTTACTGTAGATAAAATATCAAACAATTTCGATGCACACCCTCAGTATAAACAATTTTTTCGCTCGCTCGACGCATAATGGCTAATGAGTGGTTTATTTAACACATTCAAATTGTTAAATCCTTTTATTTGAAAACTTACTTTTGTATTCATACATGTATTTCCATGTTACTGTAGATACAATATCAAACAATTTCGATGCACGCCCTCAGTATAAAAAAATGTTCTTGCTCGCTCAACGCATAATGGCTAAGGAGTGGTTTAATTAACACATTGTTAAATCCTGTTATTTGAAAACGGACTTTTTTACCCTATCAACGCACTACAGTGACCGTTTTATGGGGCTAGAAACGGACCCGAAAATTGCCCAAAATCTTACGCCCCCCCCTAATCTGAAATCCTGGATCCGCCCCTGAACTTGGTAGAGGACCATAAGCTGAGTGAAAATACAAAATATTAAACTGTTTGCTCCTGTAGTTTCAGAGTTAAAGATTTTTTAAGTTTTTCCCTATATGTCTATGTAAAACATGTGACCCCTGGGGTGGGGCCAAATTTGACCCTAGGGTCACCATTCAATCAAACTTGATAGAGGACCATAATCTGAATGTAAATACAAAATATTAAACCTTTGACTCTTGTAGTTTCAGAGAAGAAGATTTTTAAGGTTTTTCCCTATATATAAGTCTATGTAAAACTGTGACCCGTGGGGCGTGGCCAAATTTGACCCCAGGGTCACCATTTGAACAAAACTGGTAGAGGATCCATAAGCTGATTATAAATAAACAAGAGGTCAATGACCTTGAAGCTCTACTGATTGATTTTGATTTCAGGAAGTAGTCGCTACAGACTTGTTTTTTGAAAAATTATTTTTAGCCGTGGCGGCCATCTTGAATTTCCGGCCGACCTGAAATTTTGCTAGGATCAATAAGACATCAAGAGCAACATTCCTGTGAAGTTTCATGAAAATCCGTTAAGTAGTTTCAGAGGAGTTGTCGCTACAAGTTTTCATACTATAACTCTATGTAAACAAAGATGGCCGCTGACAGCCATGTTTAACGTCGAATCAAAATAATGTTTGACTCTGATAACCGTCATGTCATGCTGATCATTTTACAAAAAGTCCCATATCAATATCACTTATAGTTTCAAGACGTAGTCGCTACAAACTTCTTTTTTAAAAATCTATTTTTAGCTGTGGCGGCCATCTTGAATTTCTGGCCGATCTGAAATTTTGCTAGGATCAATAAGACATTAAGAGCAACATTCCTGTAAAGTTTAATGAAAATCTGCCAAGTAGTTTCAAAGGAGTAGTCGCTACAAGTTTTTACTATATAACTCTATGTAAACAAAGATGGCCGCTGGCAGCCATGTTTAACGTTGAATCAAAACAATTTTTGACAAGGACCAACATCATGTCATGCTGATCATTTTAGAAAAAGTCCCATATCAATATCACTTATAGTTTTCAAGAAGTAGTCGCTACAAACTGGTATTTTGAAAATTTATTTTTAGCCGTGGCGGCCATCTTGAATTTCCGGCCAACCTGAAATTTTGCTAGGATCAATTAGTTATCAAGAGCAACATTCCTGTGAAGTTTCATGAAAATCCGTCAAGTAGTTTCAGAGGAGTAGTCGCTACAAGTTTTCATTATATAACTCTATGTAAACAAAGATGGCCGCTGGCAGCCATGTTTAACGTCGAATCAAAACGATTTTCGACAAGGACCAACATCATGTCATGCTGATCATTTTAGAAAAAGTCCCATATCAATATCACTTATAGTTTTCATGAAGTAGTCGCTACAAACTTGTTTTTTAAAAACCTATTTTTAGATCTGGCGGCCATCTTGGAATTTACATCAACATGAATTTTTGCTAGGATCAACTAGACTTCATGGGCAACATTTCTGTAAAGTTTCATGAAAATCCATTCAGCAGTTTCAGAGGAGTAGTCGCTACAAAAAAAAGTTTACGGACAGACGGACGGACAGACGGACAGACGGACGGACGACGGACGCCGCACCACGGCATAAGCTCTGCTGATCTCTGATCAGTAGAGCTAAAGAGTGTAAACCTTTATCTCTTGTAGTTTTTGAGAAGAATAAAGAAAAAAAGAACCCATAAACTAAGGCTTCTTATGAGAAAAAGAATAATAACAAAAAAAAAATATATATATATAAAAAAACAAAAAGGAAATAAATAAATAAAAATAACTCAGTGAAACTGATCCAACAAGGGCCCAATTGAAAAATGATCTCTATGAACCAAGGTTTCTTATGAGAAAAAAAATTGTACAAAAAAATAATTAAAAATGAAACAATTCAATTTTTTGAACTCATGAACCAAGGTTTGTCATGAAAAAAAGAAAAAAATTATTAAAAAAAATAAAAAAAATATGCCTCCTGTGAGATTTGAACCCATGACCTGAATAATTCAAGGGGACATTTATCAATTTAAGGGCAATAACTCCGGCGTTACTAGGACGATTCCTAAATAAATTTGCTGTGTCACATTCCACTATTCGAGTAAACATTATTATGAAGTTAAATAAAAATCAAACAAGCGGTTATCAAGATATGGCTGTGGACGGACAGAATTAAGCAATTTTTAGTAATTAAAGGGCAATAACTCCGGTGTTACTGGGGCGATTCCGAAAAAAATAGCTGCATGTCATCCCACTATCAGGATAAACATTATTATTAAGTGTAATGAAAATCCAACCTAGAGTTATGAAGATATGGCCTTAGGCGGGGGGGATAATAATTATGTAGCTGGTTATGGGTTAACACTACAAATATACGTATATATAATGATTGCGTAACTATATCTCAGTTTAGCAGACAACTTGTATTTTGAATTGTCCATATTACATGAGCATGCGCCTCAGTGTAGTAGAGGACATGTTTATTTTCATTTCTTGATATCAAACAAGAGATCCATGACCTTGAAACGCTCTCCGGAAGGTCTGAAAAGCTAGATATTGGAACAGTATAATAACTTTTTATTATGTTTGTCATTATATTTGAAGGGGTAGTGTTTGTTAATCAATACAAACAAAAATTGTGGTCATGTTTGGAGGAGGTATGTTTGAAGTCCAAGCAGCCCTTACAGCTCTCAGAATAAATACTTTCTATTAAGCTCCCCGAAATTTTTGTCCGGAGCATAACTTCAAATCTACTGTTGAGACAGCAATGAAATTTCAAACATTGATAGAGGACAATGAGAGGAAGTGTAGAGTACAAGAACCATAACTGTGTCATCATTCAAGTTAGAGTTCCTGCCCTTTGTAATTTTATACTCAGAATTTTTGTCCAGAGCATAACTTCAAAACTACTGATGGGACTGAGTGAAACTTCACACAAACATAAAGGGCATTGAGAGGAAGTGCAGAGTGCAAAAAACATAACTCTGACATCATTAAACTTAAGTTATTGTCCTTTGTAATTTTACATTTTGAATTCTTGACCGGAGCATAACTTTAAAACTACTGATGGGACTGCAGGTGATACAAGTTGAGTATACATTTCGGGGAGCACCCATGTTTCTACCGATTTTCTTGTTTTCAATATATCTCAAATGGAAATCATTTTTTGTAATACGTGTAACATTCTAGCTGTAATTTAATTTCATGAAAATCCTTCAAGTAGTTTGAGAGGAGTAGCTGCCATAAGTTTTTCCTATATATCTCTGTGTAAACAAATGATGGCTGCTGGTGGCCATGTTGGATGTCAAATCGAAACAAAATGTTAATGGTTGACTTCATGCTATGCCAGTCACTTTTAAAATATTTTTAGCTGTGGTGGCCATCTTGAAGGTCAGGCTAATTATTTTGAATTCTGACCAATGATTTCCGAAAAAAATATTTTTATGCCCCCGAAAAGGTTTCAGGGGCATATAGTAATCGCACCGTCCGTCTGTCTGTCCGTCATTCCGCAGTTCGTGTCCGGACTGTACCTTTAAAACCCCTTAACTTGGCACAAGTGATCTCCATATCAAGACGATGTGTCGTGCGCAAAATCCAGGTCCGTACCTCAAAGGTCAAGGTCACACTTGCAGTTCATAGGTCAAAAACAGGTATGCAATTTCGTGTCTGGACCGTAACATCACAACCCATGCAGGGATTTTTAAATAACTTGGCCATGCAGGGATTTTTAAATAACTTGGCACTACTGATCACCATAACAAGACAATGTGTCACACGCAAAACCCAGGTCCATTCCTCAAAGGTCAAGGTCACATTTGCAGTTCATAGGTCAAAAACAGGTACGCATATTTTCGTGTCCGGACCGTAACGTCATAACCTCTGCAGGGATTTTTAAATAACTTGGCACAAGTGATCACCATTTTTAAATAACTTGGCACAAGTGATCACCATAACATGATAATGTGTCGCACGCAGTACCCAGGTCCGTACCTCAAAGGTCAAGGTCACACTTGCAGTTCATAGGTCAAAAACAAGCCAATGTGTCCAGTGTCCGGTCAATAACTTTGGCATTCCTAGACGGATTTTCAAATAACTTGGCACAAGTGCTCATCACAACAAGACGATGTGTCGTGCACAAAATCCAGGTCCGTGGCTCCAAGGTCAAGATCACACTTAGAGGTCAAAAGTCAAATTGTGTCCGGTCAATAACTCTTGCATTCCTGGACGGATTTTCAAATAACTTGGCACAAGTGCTCACCACAACAAGACGATGTGTCGCGCACAAATTCCTGGTCTGTGGCCCCAAGGTCAAGGTCACACTTAAGATGTCAAATTGTGTCCGGTCAATAACTTTTGCATGCCTTGACGGATTTTCAAATAACTTGGCAGAAGTGCTCACCACAACCAGACAACTTGTCACACACAAAATCCAGGTCCGTGGCTCTAAGGTCAAGGTCATACTTAGAGGTCAAAGGTCACTTCGGGGGCATTTGTCACTTACAGTGACATTTCTTGTTAGAGTTCTTCTCGTTGCCACAGTAACCAAATCTTTGGGTGGACCAGCCTGATTTCAGTTATTTTGACGGAGTACCACCCATGGATGCTTCCTGTGAAGTTTCATAAAAATTGGACGTCATTTAGGGGACAGTGTATTGTTATTTAAATGTGCCAACCAACAATGTTTTGGTCAGTGTAAGGTTTCTATCATCAAAATGACAAGTGAATATCTGGTTGGCAATTTGCATATAAATGGTGGTCACCGGTCAACGTTCATATAGGGAAAATGGCCACACCCACTGGCAGCATGTTTTTCATTGAATCAGGTTGGTATTAGCAATCATGATAGAAGATAAACTAATTATCATTTCTGTGAAATTATTTTAAATTCTGATCAATATTTGCAGAGGAATAGCACTGCTGAGAATTTGCATTTTGTGTTTTTTGCACTCTTGTCAGAATCGCATATTGTCAATAGACACAATTTAAAACATTTTCTTTAATGGTCATGCAGGATCATACTAAGAACTGGTTAAGAGCTGCTTAGGAACTGCTTACAAAATTGCATGGATGTATGTGAACTCTCAAGTCAAATAGAACTGCCAATTTAAGCAGTTTTGTAGCAGTTTCATAATTTGTTGGCAGTTGTTATTCAGGCCTTAACAGTCCTGGTTTTAGCAGCTTTCAAAATCTGCTGACAAGTTGTAGAAACTGTTAAGCAACTGATTTCTTCCTTGGCATCTATTATTAAAGTAGCTATCCCATCAACAGCCACATTTTACAACGTAAGTACATGGTTTCTAAACCTACTCGTGACGAGATATATGTATTACATATTTTGAGAATCCGAACTCTATAGACACGATATGAACGGCTTTAACCAGCCAGGCCAAGCCCCAAAACCAAAGTGTCGAATTGATAGTTACCAACTCAAAATTCATTTTATACATATTCAATCACGGGTATTTTAAGAACCCATTAATAAAACTATACTTTTAATCGGCACATATAAGTTATTATATGACCTGGCGCCGATTTCACCAACAATTCCTTAAGTTTTACTTAAATACTTTAGAAAATACTCAACTAAGTCACTAAGTAAAACTTAACAAAAATGTGTTTCACCAACATAAATTAAGTGTCCACTTAATAACTAAGCTAAATTTAAGTTTTTACTTAAAATTGGTTTGGTGAAATATGTTTTCCTTACTTAAGAAAATTTATGAGGTAAACTTAAATTTAAGTTTTTAAGTAGCTAAGTATATACTTAAGTATGTTGGTGAAATCGGCGCCTGAACACCTGGATAGAGTTTTGATCAACGATTTTGTAATGTAATTTTGATGTTATTTGGCTGTTAGTTTCTTTAAGGAACAGATTCAGCAGAGTAATTAATTATTCACTAAATTAACACTATGTTGCATATAAGCAGAAGTCTATATGACAATACTCTCTTTCAATAATGTACGGTCTTCATATGATTTTTCCAGTGATGACGGAGTCTGAACGACTTATAACAAGTTTGGCACGTGTATGGCTTGTCACCTGTGTGAATTAGCATGTGGCGCTGATAATCCTGCTTCCGGTAGAACAATTTACCACACACGGTGCAGGGATACACGCTGCAGGATGCCGGCAACTGGCTGTCTGTTGTCGCATCAATACAGGAATCGTCATACATATTTGTTCGTCTTTGACCGAAGATGTTCTGGAAATCTGAAATGAAAGGATATGTTTTTGATTTAATTCTTACAGAATTGCAGTATATTTCCAGAATACTTCCAGCATGATTTTGAGTATTAGTATTAGATATTCAGGAACTCTTAAATGAACCAATATATCTTACAGAATTGCAGTATATTCATGCTACAAAATACTTTCATAAAGATTAACATGCAGGAAGCATGAACCCATATTTCCAATATGTAAATTATGCCGGAAACATACTGCATATATGCTGCAATGCCATGTATGCTTCAATACAGTATATGCCTCAGTGTAGTATATATGTTGCAATGCAGCAGTGTAGCAGCATGTTTCAAATATGTAAATTATTCTGGAAAAATAATGCACATATTGTATGCTGCAGTTATGCTGGATTCAAACTGCATGTATGCAGCAAAAACAAAAGTTTGCTAAGCATGCATGGAGACTAAATAATATTTAAACATAAACAAACTATGAGATTGAGATAGACAAGGTATACTGAAACAAACCAATAATGTAACATGTATTTTTCCATATTGTATTCTAATTGAATTGAATTGGAGTTTATAGTCGCACCAACAGCTAAGGTCATATGGCGACTTTCCAGCTTCCATTGGTGGAGGAAGACACCAGGTACCCCTCCAGGCAATTTTCGTGCACAGGCGGGCACCTGGGTAGAACCACCGACATTCCGCAAGCCAGCTGTATAGCTTCCTTACATAAAGATTCCTAGGCCCCCCCTGAGGGATCGAACCCACTGCGGTGAGGGGCAAGTGAATATTGTATTCTAAACAATGTTTATTATTTAACATGTTTTACTTAAAGGTTTGTATCGAATGGTATAACAACAAGCAATACATGTATTTTAGCTATCAGACGCCTTTCAATACTCTCACTAAGTGTGGCTTAGGAAAGAAACATAACAAGTAAACAAGGAAAGTTTAGGATTGATTTTTAACGAATAAAATAACAACAGGCCCAAGAAGGCCTACAACATTCCCAAGAGGCCTGTGGATGCTCTACTTGCTAAAATGGCTCTTATATCAAGGGTAATGTCGCCATAATATTCCCATCAGTACTTCTTTTAAAACACTGCAAAACAAGAGGCCCAAGAGGGCCTGTGAACGCTCTACTGGCTGTTATACCATTGATGAATCGAGTCGTACTACATGGTGTCTAGAGTGTACACAAGGTTTTTCAAGTATTTGACCTAGTGACCTAGTTTTTGACCCCATTTTCGAACTTGACCAAAATATAATTAAGACAACATTTCGACAAAGTTTCATCAAGATCGGGTCAGAAATATGGCCTCTAGAGTGTACTAGTGACCTAGTTTTTGACCCTGTGTGACCCATTTTCGAACTTTAGCAAGCTATAATTGAGACAAATATTCTGACAAAATTGCATCAAGATCGGGTCAAAAATATGGCCTCTAGAGTGTACACACGTTTTTTCCAAAGTTTGACCTAGTGACCTAGTTTTTAACACCATGTGACCCATTTTTGAACTTGACCAAGATATAATTAAGACAAACATTTTGACAAAGAGTGTACACAAGGTTTTTCCAATATTTGACCTAGTGACCTAGTTTTTAACCCCATGTGACCCATTTTCAAACTTGACCAAGATATAATTAAGACAAACATTCTGACAAAGTTGCATCAAGCTCGGGTCAAAAATATGGCCTCTAGAGTGTACACAAGGTTTTTCCAATATTTGACCTAGTGACCTAGTTTTTAACTTCATGTGACCCATTTCGGAAACTTGATCAAGATATAATTAAGATAAACAATTTGACAAAATTTCATCAAGATTGGGTAACAAATATGACCTCTAGAGTGTACACAAGTTTTTTCAAGTATTTGACCTAGTGACCTAGATTTTGACCCCACATGACCCATTTTTGAACTTGACCGAGATTTCATTGAGACCAACATTCTGACAAAGTTTCATGATGATTGCATCAGAAATGTGGCCTCTAGAGTGAACACAAGCAAAAGTTAACGGACGGACGACGGACGGACGGACGACGGAAGACGGACAACACACCATCCCATAAGCTCTGCTGGCCCTTGGCCAGTAGAGCTAAAAACCCACAAAACAACAACACCCACAACAGAAACTTAAACCCTTAAATTGACCGATGCTAACAATTTAAACAAGCAGCTCTAGTTCTAATTTGGTATGGTTATTTAGGGACTCGAGGCACATCAATTGTTTAAATAGGTTTTGACCGCCTGTAGAGGGGCTCTTTTATATAATTGTTGTGCCTCGAGTCCCTAAATAACCATACTAAAATTAGAACTAGGAGTTGTTTTTAGTAAAAACAGACGTCTCCCCTACAGGCAATCTCATTAAAATCATATCCTAATTACGCTTTGATACTCTCCGCTATAGAATCTGACAACACTGCCTTGGAGGTCACGTCAGATTGACCTTTCATTGAATCAATATTCATCAGAAGATCAACTAAATTCAACCAATGAAATCGCACGTTTCATATGCATTTCAGATGATGTTCGAGTGAACTGAACAAACAAAAATCCACATAAAACACATATATCTATATCCGAAAAAAGATAAAGTCTTTCCGTGTTATTGCTTTGGATTGCACGATAAATTCAAGAATACGAAAAAAATCAACATTCGGAACAGTATCTGAAAAATATATATTCTACCGAGATTATTGCGACATTAGCTTTTCTAAATAGTATGCCTGAGTATGTCTTACTCAGCGGGCCCTCTTAGCTCAGTCGGTAGCGACATGGACTATTGCGATGTTCTCAGAGTGTAATTTTAGTGGGTTCAACCCCAAGAATCGGTAGATCTTCCTTTTTTTTTGTACTACTATTGAATTCCGTCAAACAATTTTTTAATTTTTTTTCAGTAAATATTCAATAATGGTTGGTGTGTTATGTTTGTCAACGCAATTGTTTTGTGTTTGATAAGCTAAAAGTTACAGACATTGTCTCTGTCAATATCGAGAGTAGACAGCTCCACAGCATTTGAATGAAACGTGACATGCGCAGTGATGCAGTCTATACCGAACGATTTTGTAGGCTGAGATCTGATTGGCTAATCCTAAGGTCAGTCCGACGTGACCTCCAATTAATTGTTGTCAGATCCTTTGTAGTGTAGAGTATCGTAGCGTGATAAAGGGTCTGATTTTAATCAGATTGCCCTACAGGAAAAAGAGCCATAAATCTGCCAAAAATCATTCAACTGTAACACAACGAAGGTATGTGCAACTACGCTTCGTAATGGTCATCCCTACCAAGTTTCATGGTAATCCAGCCATGGGTATCAAGAGAAGTAGTCAGGACAAAGCTTATGTATTAAAACATTTAAAGGGCCATAACTCCACCAAAAATCATTCAACCGGAACAAGACAATGATATACGCAACCCAGTTTCGTTGAAAGCCGAATAGTGTTGAGGAGAACTAATCCGGACAAAGTTTGTGTATTATAAAATGTTTTAAACAGCCACAACTCCACCAAATATCATTCAACCGGAACACAACAATGAAATGCGCAACTAGGCTTGATACTGATCATCCTTGCCAAGTTTCGTTGAAATCCGGCCAGGAGTTCAGCAGAACTAGTCCAGACAAAGTTTGTGTATTAAAACCTTTAAAGGGCCATAACTCTGCCAAAAACCTTTCAACCGGAGCATGGTGATGATATGCACATCTAGACACTGATCATCCCTGCAACGTTTCGCTGAAATCCTGCCAGGGATTCAGGATAACAAGTCCGGACAAAGTTTGTGTAGTAAAACATTTAAAGGGTCATAACTCTGCCAAACATTTTCCAACCAAAATACGGTGATGATATGCACAACTAGGCTTGGTACTGAAATACGGTGATGATATGCACAACTAGGCTTGGTACTGATCATCCCTGCAACGTTTCGCTGAAATCTGGCAAGGGGTTCAGGAGAACTAGTCCTGACAAAGTTTGTGTAGTAAAACCTTTAAAGGGCCATAATTCTTCCAAAAATCATTCAACCGGAACATGGTGGTGATATGCACAACTAGGCTTGATACTGATCATCCTTGCCAAGTTTCGTTGAAATCCTCCCAGGAGTTCAGCAGAACTAGTCCATACAAATTATGTGTATTAAAACCTTTAAACGGCCATAACTCTGCCAAAACCCATTCAACCTGAACAAGGTGACGATATGCACAACTAAGCTTGGTACTGATCATCTCTGCAAAGTTTAGCTGAAATACGGCAATATGAAGGCCCTATCATAACAATCTGGTAAAGTTTGATAAAGATCGGATGAAACATGAAGGTGCTAGATGATCTAGCTTCCATTGATACTAACAATCTGGTAAAGTTTAGTAAAGATCAGTGTTGACAAGACAAAACATCGCAATTTTCATTAATTCAAGGGTGATAACTCTGGTGTTTCTGCTCAGATCTGGCTGGTTTTTAAACTCGTCCGAGTTTTCATTGATATTAATAATCTGGTAAAGTTTGGTAAAGATCGGATGAAAAATGAAGGCCCTATTGTCTTAATGAAGCAAAATATTGACATCAAAATCGAAGTGTTGACATCAAAAAGTTAACGGACAAACAGATAGACGACGGACAAAGACCATGGCATAAGCTAAAAATTAAGTTTAAGTTTAACATGAAATATTGACCAGTTTCGAATCAGAAAGAGATTACCGGTCAGTTAATTACAGCACAAACTGAAGCATAATCTCAGCCTAAAATTGTATCACAAAACCCACTACACAAATATATTTGTTTCCGTTTCATTTTGAAATAAGAGTCCATCACGTAAGTTATATAAACAAAAATGATCATGTTGGTTATGACTTTGGTTTAGTATGGTTCAGCACACTTGGCCAACATCCTGCAAAATGAATGATTGACATTAAAAATGTGTGACTATTAAATAGGCTCACTTGTACACATCTCATGGTTAATATGTAAATAATGCGATGTTAACTTTAAGAACCATTAACCAGTATTGGAATATTTAAAAAAAGTATGTCTTTATTGGTCGCATATTTTGTTTAACGGCGGCGACACATTAGCGGAGCCGTTTTACATGATGTGCATCCTTTAAATGACTGATGCGAACTACAGTACTGTTAACCTGATGGTTTTGTACTGCTGTGATCTTTTTGGGCAAGGCCAAATAAAATTATTTTCATGGTTCCTAGCACATGCTTAATTTTTTTTTTAGGGTAGGTAGGTAGGTAAAATACTTTATTTTCTAAAAATATTTTATTTTACATTTTGTCTTTTTTTTTTATTCGAAACTTTTAAAACCTAAATAAACTATTTTATATATATTTTGTCTTTTATTTTTCATAAAATACTTTTAAAAGCAAATAAACCAAATAAGCTAACTTAACACTTTCGCTGCAATTTCGCCACTACATGTATAGTCGAATTTACCGTTCCCTGCCAATAGTGACTGAAGTCAAATTTACTGTGTGATTGTTTCCATTATTTGCGTATTTTAATAAGGCAGAGCACTCCTCTGGGCTTGTCTACATAACAGTGTAGAGATCGTAAGCTAAATTTTGCTGTATGTATATGCGGTGTACCTCGTTTGTTTTCCATATTTCTTCCTCGGTGAAATGCTATTTTCCAAGAATTATCAGAAATATGCTTGGCATTGGGCTATTGGTTATTTGAGGGATATAATTTTATGGCAGTATTTTTTATTTATTTTTTCCTTAAAATGTTTAAGGTCAGCCTTTAAAAATGGGGTCGGTCAGGAAAACAGAACCACACATAATTTTATTTCGAAATTATAAATTGTATAAAATTTATGAAGTTCACTGTGAGTTTCTCAACCAAACAACATGTATATCATTAACAATAATCAGAGAAAACTGATTCTTTTATGGAGCTTTTGAGTTATCTGCTCTCATTTCCTACAACATTACTTATTACATATCTTGTATACCAAGTTTGGTGTAGCAGGTGTCACAAATTAAGATTTAAAACTACAAAGGGCAATTACTTCTGCTATTTTTACTGGATTTATCTGTCCTTGCTACACATCATTATTTGGTTTGATCTTGCAGACCAAGTTTATTGTGATTAGCGTTATATTTAGGAGTACAGACTACATAAATCTGTGTACGGCGCGAGATGGACGGATATGCTAACCAAACAGTCATTTGTATATCACTCTCATACAGGCCTTATACATGTAGGCTGGAACATTTTTTAAATTATAATTTTACAAAGCAGGCAGATTTGTTGATACATTGTTCTTTTTTCTTTTTGTTATTGCAAACGAACACACTGCCAATAATATAATGGAAGATGTGACGGACAGCTAAAAAAGTCTCTTAACCCTTAACGCGCTAAGCACGACGACTAAAACAGCCTTTGCGTCCATTCTAAAGCCAGATCAGTGCCTGCGAGTTACTCGCAGGCTGATCAGTCATTACTTGCAGGCTGATCAGGATTTACAATGTCTGATTGCTGATCAGTCATTTCCCCAAAAACACACCTTTGTCTCATAAATGGAACGGTCTTAATTCAAAGGAAGAACAGTCCATTATATATATGTATGGGATTAAGGGTTAATAAATAACTGGAAACAAAAGTATAATCCGACACAATCATGTTTTCGCAATTTTTATTTACAGTCTTTACATAAAAGCAGGTTTACACATAAATCATACGTAGATTGAAATTTACAAAACATTTATATATAATTTTTATTTTACAACAAGAGCACCCCAAATGGTTCATACTAGTATACGCCATTGAAATGTGATTATTATGCAATGGCAGGCAAGTGTTCCGTGGAACACTCTTCTAGTTATTGCATAATAATCACCTAACTAGAAGGGTTTCCATGGAACACTTGCCTGCCATGTGCTTAGTTAAAGTTATGAGCTAGGTCAGGTTTCATGTTAAAGTTTTATGAAAAGGGGCATTACTTTGCCGAAAAGAAAGTCAGTGTCATTGGACTTGTGTATCGACATTCATTGGGGGTAAGATGAAGATGTTTATAGACTTGTGTAACAACATTCATCGGGGGTAAGATGAAGATGTTTATAGACTTGTGTAACAACATTCATAGGGGGTAAGATGAAGATGTTTGTAGACTTGTGTAACAACATTCATTGGGGGTAAGATGAAGATGTTTATAGACTTGTGTAACGACATTCATTGGGGGTAAGATGAAGATGTTTATAGACTTGTGTAACAACATTCATCGGGGGTAAGATGAAGATGTTTATAGACTTGTGTAACAACATTCATAGGGGGTAAGATGAAGATGTTTGTAGACTTGTGTAATGACATTCATTGGGGGTAAGATGAAGATGTTTATAGGCTTGTGTAATGACATTCATTGGGGTTAAGATGAAGATGTTTATAGACTTGTATAACAACATTCATTGGGGGTAAGATGAAGATGTTTATAGACTTGTGTAACAACATTCATTTGGGGTAAGATGAAGATGTTTATAGACTTGTGTAACAACATTCATTGGGGGTAAGATGAAGATGTTTATAGACTTGTGTAACAACATTCATTGGGGGTAAGATGAAGATGTTTATAGACTTGTGTAACAACATTCATTGGGGGTAAGATGAAGATGTTTATAGACTTGTGTAACAACATTCATTGGGGGTAAGATGAAGATGTTTATAGACTTGTGTAACGACATTCATTGGGGGTAAGATGAAGATGTTTATAGACTTGTGTAACAACATTCATTGGGGGTAAGATGAAGATGTTTATAGACTTGTGTAACAACATTCATTGGGGGTAAGATGAAGATGTTTATAGACTTGTGTAACAACATTCATTGGGGGTAAGATGAAGATGTTTATAGACTTGTGTAACGACATTCATTGGGGGTAAGATGAAGATGTTTATAGACTTGTGTAACAACATTCATTGGGGGTAAGATGAAGATGTTTATAGACTTGTGTAACAACATTCATTGGGGGTAAGATGAAGATGTTTATAGACTTGTGTAACGACATTCATTGGGGGTAAGATGAAGATGTTTATAGACTTGTGTAACAACATTCATTGGGGGTAAGATGAAGATGTTTATAGACTTGTGTAACAACATTCATAGGGGGTAAGATGAAGATGTTTATAGACTTGTGTAACAACATTCATTGGGGTTAAGATGAAGATGTTTATAGACTTGTGTAATGACATTCATTGGGGGTAAGATGAAGATGTTTATAGGCTTGTGTAATGACATTCATTGGGGTTAAGATGAAGATGTTTATAGACTTGTATAACAACATTCATTGGGGTTAAGATGAAGATGTTTATAGACTTGTGTAATGACATTCATTGGGGGTAAGATGAAGATGTTTATAGGCTTGTGTAATGACATTCATTGGGGTTAAGATGAAGATGTTTATAGACTTGTATAACAACATTCATTGGGGGTAAGATGAAGATGTTTATACACTTGTGTAACAACATTCATTTGGGGTAAGATGAAGATGTTTATAGACTTGTGTAACAACATTCATTGGGGTTAAGATGAAGATGTTTATAGACTTGTGTAATGACATTCATTGGGGGTAAGATGAAGATGTTTATAGACTTGTGTAACAACATTCACAGGGGGTAAGATAAAGATGTTTATAGACTACTTGTGTAACGATATTCATTGGGGGTAAGATGAAGATGTTTAATAAGCCTATGAAGTTTCATGACGGTGGGAGTTGTACTTTCGAAGTTGTCACAAAGGAATGAGTAATTGTGTTTACGGATGGATGTTCGACCATCAAAATATATTCATACAATGTTTATTTCATAACATTTATATTCACGTGATACTTTGTTGACAAAAGAGCTTCTAATTACAAACTGACAAAACTGACAAAAGAGCTTCTAATTACAAACTGACAAAACTGACAAAAGAGCTTCTAATTACAAACTGACAAAACTGACAAAAGAGCTTCTAATTACAAATAAACTTCACTTTTCAAGTAAGTCAGCTCGGAGCTACTGCACACTGATCCAATGCACCTTAAATAAAAAATGACTATTCAGCAGTCTGAACAAGAGGTCAATGACCTTGAAGCTCTACTGACTGATTTTGTTTTCAGGAAGAAGTCGCTACAAACTTGTTTTTTGAAAATCTATTTTTAGCAGTGGCGGCCATCTTGAATTTCCGGCCGACCTGAAATTTTGCTAGGATCAATTAGACATCAAGAGCAACATTCCTGTGAAGTTTCATGAAAATCCGTGAAGTAGTTTCAGAGGAGTAGTCGCTACAAGTTTTCATTATATAACTCTATGTAAACAAAGATGTCCGCTGACAGCCATGTTTAACATTGAATCAAAATAATGTTCGACTCGGATAACCATCATGTCATGCTGATAATTTTAGAAAAAGTCCCATATCAATATCACTTATAGTTTTCAAGAAGTAGTCGCTACAAACTTATTTTTTTTAAATCTATTTTTGGCTGTGGCGGCCATCTTGAATTTCTGGCCAATCTGAAATTTTGCTAGGATCAATTAGACATCAAGAGCAACATTCCTGTGAAGTTTCGTGAAAATCCGTCAAGTAGTTTCAGACGAGTAGTCGCTACAAGTTTTCAATATATAACTCTATGTAAACAAAGATGGCCAATGGCAGCCATGTTTAACGTCGAATCAAAATAATGTTCAACTCGAATAACCATCATGTCATGCTGATCATTTTAGAAAAAGTCCCATATCAATATCTCTTATAGTTTTCAAGAAGTAGTCGCTACAAACTTATTTTTTAAAAATCTATTTTTAGCCGTGGCGGCCATCTTGAATTTCCAGCCGACCTGAAATTTTGCTAGGATCAATAAGACATCAAGAGCAACATTCCTGTGAAGTTTCATGAAAATCCGTCAAGTAGTTTCAGAGGAGTAGTCGCTACAAGTTTTCATTATAAAACTCTATGTAAACAAAGATGGCCGCTGGCAGCCATGTTTAACGTCAGAATCAAAACAATTTTCGACAAGGACCAACATCATGTCATCCTGATCATTTTAGAAAAAGTCCCATATCAATATCTCTTATAGTTTTCAAGAAGTAGTCGCTACAAACTTATTTTTTAAAAATCTATTTTTAGCCGTGGCGGCCATCTTGAATTTCCGGCCGACCTGAAATTTTGCTAGGATCAATTAGACATCAAGAGCAACATTCCTGTGAAGTTTCATGAAAATCCGTCAAGTAGTTTCAGAGGAGTAGTCGCTACAAGTTTTCATTATATAACTCTATGTAAACAAAGATGGCCGCTGGCAGCCATGTTTAACGTCGAATCAAAACGATTTTCGACAAGGACCAACATCATGTCATCCTGATCATTTTAGAAAAAGTCCCATATCAATATCTCTTATAGTTTTCAAGAAGTAGTCGCTACAAACTTATTTTTTAAAAATCTATTTTTAGCCGTGGCGGCCATCTTGAATTTCCGGCCGACCTGAAATTTTGCTAGGATCAATTAGACATCAAGAGCAACATTCCTGTGAAGTTTCATGAAAATCCGTCAAGTAGTTTCACAGGAGTAGTCGCTACAAGTTTTCATTATATAACTCTATGTAAACAAAGATGGCCGCTGGCAGCCATGTTTAACGTCGAATCACAACGATTTTCGACAAGGACCAACATCATGTCATGCTGATCATTTTAGAAAAAGTCCCATAGCAATATCCCTTAGTGTTTTTAAGAAGTAGTCGCTACAAACTTGTTTTTTAAAAACCTATTTTTAGATTTGGCGGCCATCTTGGATTTCACATCTACATGAATTTTTGCTAGGATCAACTAGACTTCATGGGCAACATTTCTGTAAAGTTTCATGAAAATCCATTCAGTAGTTTCAGAGGAGTAGTCGCTACAAAAAAAAAGTTAACGGACAGACGGACGGACAGACGGACGGACGGACGACGGACGCCGCACCACGGCATAAGCTCTGCTGATCTCTGATCAGTAGAGCTAAAAATAGATAAATAAATAAATATGTATGCACTTTTGTATAAATATCGTACTCAAAAGGCACGTTATTGTTGTTATTATAATAATGAGAAAATAATGTAGAGATAAGAACTTTTGGCGTTTAGAATGCTTTGAATGCTTCGCTAAGGTTTTTGGTAAAAAGCATTTCCTAGGTCAGGTCAACATGACCTTGACCATTGACCTAATAAAAAACAAATGATAGGAGTTGTTGCTAAAGCAAGATGTTTATAAAGTTTCAAGATAATTGGCCATACGGTTCCTGAACAGCAGCCTGAAAAGCCACTGCTCTACTGGTTTAATAATCAGGTCAGTGATCGCTGACCTACACTTAACCATACAAACAATGTGTTACTGTTGCATGGATACAATTTGTATAGAGTTTCAATACTGTAGTAATTACAGAATATACAAACAAAACATGTCACTCTGACAAACACCACCACTGTGAAGTTACTGGAGATTTGGATGAAGAATGGTTGAGAAATGGAGCAGAAATTCTTTTTTTTCTTGCACTGTTCAAGGTGACCATGACCTTTGACCTAGTGATCCTTAAAGGAATAGGGATCCTGTAATGTTTCAGGAAGTTGGTTAAAGACAGCTTGTGTTATCATACAGAATGGAGTTTTTACTTCAAAGGTCAAGATGACCTTGACCTTTGACCCAGTCACCTGTAAAGGAATAGGGGTCTGCATCTCACAAGACAAGCAATCCTGTGAAGTTTCAGGAAGTTTGGTTGAAGAAAGCTGGAGCGGTGGTACGGAATGGACTTTTTTCTTCAAAGATCACCATGACCATGACCTTGGACCTAATGAACTCTAAAGGAATAGAGATCTGTGTCTTATCAAGACAAGCAATCATGTGAAGATTCGGGAGTTTTGGTTACAGAGAGCTCGAGTTACAGTATGGAATGGAGTTTTTCTTCAAAGACCACGATAACAATGACCTTTGACCTAGTTACCACTGTAGAAATAGAAGTCTGCATCTCACTAAGACAAATAATCCTGTGAAATTTCAGGAGGTTTGGTTGTGGTACAGAAAAGAGTTTTTCCTTCAAAGGTCTGAGTGACCTTGACCTTATACCCCTAAAGGAATATGGGTGTATGTCTTACCAAGACAAACAATTTTGTTTGAAAAAACGGTTGAGAAAGATGCACAAAGAGTTTTTCTTTCAAAGGTCAAGGTCGACATTTAACCAGCTGACCCCAAAAAAACAGAGTTCCTTGTCTCACCAAGGACAATATAGCCATGCACTAAATGAGAGTGAGAATTATGGTTACAAAGCTAACTCCGGAATGCGTAATTGTTTATAGATGGACGGACGGACAGACAACCCCATATCATAACACGTCCCGTTTTTCCAACAGACATATAAAGAATCAAAATTCACGGATTCAATAAGAGTCCGCATAAAATTGTTTATTATGACTGTTCGCCGATTAGCTTACTAATCTATTGACCAGTGAAACACACAACAGCTTGCAATTCAATCATAATAAGCATCCTGAATTTAGTGCGGACTCCCATTGAACTTAAGAACTTCGATAACTACAGAACCAGGAATGAACCTCATCAAAAGTCCGTAATTGTGAAATACGACACAAAAAAAGAAATAATACAAAACACTGTCATTCAAAATATTATGATATTACACACAAAAATTATCAACATTTACAAAATTACCCACATTTACAAATAAACAATCATATTCGCACAATAACTCTTACTCATTTCAATGGAACAGTAAATGTTAATTTTAATCAACAGCCTTCCCGCATGTTGTACCGTATACCCCCATTTAAATGCTCCCAGGGGCGTTGCATTTTACAAAAGTGGCACGTTTATATGAGGCCATAAAGTGTTGTTCTTTTATTCCCTTTTTTTTTTACACATTTTACCTCTAAAACTCTTTGTGTAGAGGCATAAACTAGACCTCCAATCCGTTCACTGGCAAGTGTTTTTTCTTTCTCTATAAACTACTGGTGTCCAAGCAGTTTTCGGCATATTTATAGACTTTTAATGAAATAATATTTTAAATAGATATAGGGTTTTCATTTACAACCACCATACAAAGGCTAATCTTTAAATACGCAATATACGATGACATTTAAATTGTTTTCGGGAAACCCCACTAGACGCGTAACTTCATATAAGTATGGTGTAAAATGCTGTTTCTTTGTCACCAACCTGAATAGATTTCATGATCTTGTTAATATCATCAATACAATGACAATTCTTTCATTATAAATTCGTTTTTTCACCCATGACATTTTATGAAACAAAGTTAGTAAAGTTTGCTTACTCCGCTGCATTAATTATTTACAGGTTGCTTCTCTTTGAATTGACCCATATTCTGCTAAAACTTATGTTTGTGATTTATTGATAGGTCAAGGCAAATAGACTGTTCCATTAGATTTATGATGCCATATGTCTGTCTTTAAGAACATCAATTACTATTTTAAAAATATTTTCAATTATTATCCTCTGCTGTACGTTTACATTAAATATATAAAAGAGAAGAACGTCGGTGGTTCTACCCAGGTGCCCGCCCGTGCACGAAAATTGCCCAGAGGGGCACCTGGGATCTTCCTCCACCAATGGAAGCTGGAAAGTCGCCATATGACCTTAGCTGTTGGAGCGACTACAAAATCCAATTCAATCAATATAAAAGAGAAAACAGTGTCCCTTTAAAAATATTTATCTGCGCATGCGCATAGAGATGCATCGTTTCCACCCCGACATCAGGGATCAGCAAAAAATATGTTGCTGCTGTTTTATTATTTGATTAAACACATTTTATATACTTCCTGATGTTTGTTTTTATCTTTACCATTGCAACGAAAATGTACACCCGAAATTAAAATTATCCCTAAAAATATTGTTTAAAATGAATATCATGAAAACTGTTAGATGCCAAGAACTAGTTGGGCACCAGTAGACCTCATAATATGTAAAAATATATGTATATTTTTTTATGGCCTCATAAATATAAAATTTGAAAAGAGGGGTGGGCGGAGTGGGAGACGGGTGTGGGGAGCATTTAAACAGGGTATACAGTATTTACAAGCTTCAATATGAATTTCAAATATTAACAATTCTTATATTTCACCTAATCGAGACTGGCTGTACATATAAAAGCTAAGGCAAAAAAAAAAAGTTTGTTTCTGGTCTTCCGACCATCCCTATTTTTTAGGCACCGACCCTCAACCTTTTATGGGACTCCCCAAAAACAATAAATAACCCATATTATGTTCAAGAAACATGCTTTTGATGTTCTTGATGTGAATTTAGTATAGTCAGGAATAACTAAAAAACATTATAATAATAATATTAAAAAAAATCTACCAACCTACCCTAATTTTTTGGGGAAAGAAGGTCAAGCTCAAACCCCTGTCTATGAGATGTACTACTCCCAGAACATGTGTGTCACCTGTCAGCGCTTTGTCAGTATAGCAAGGTTTTTGGACCCAGATAAATGACCTTGACAAACTGGCCTAAGTTTTGGTGAAGAAAAAAATGAGTATTTAACCCAAATATTGACCTTCAGTATGACCTTGAGCTTTATATTTTAGTATGGCCATGTCGATGTTGTCATGGTAAGTATATATTGAAAGTTTGATGAACAAATATCAAGAAATGAGAAAGTTATAGTCAACGTTAAGTTTTCATGAAGGAAAAAATAGTATTTAACCCATATAATGACCTTCAGTGTGATCCTGACCTTTATTTTTTAGTACGGTCATGTTGATGTTGTCATCATGTGTATATATTGAAATGTTGATGAAGAAATATCAAGAAATGAGAAAGTTATAGCCAACTTTAAGTTTTCGTGAAGGAAAAAAAAGAGTATTTAACTCATATAATGACCTTCAGTGTGACCTTGACCTTTATATTTTAGTATGGTCATGTCATGTTGTCATGATGAGTATATATTGAAAGGTATGACCTTTATATTTTAGTATGGTCATGTCGATGTTGTCATGATGAGTATATATTGAAAATTTGATGAAGAAATATCAATAAATGAGAAAGTTACGACCTTTATATTTTAGTATGGTCATGTCGATGTCATGATGAGTATATATTGAAAATTTGATGAAGAAATATCAAGAAATGAGAAAATTATAGCCAATGTTAAGTTTTCGTGAAGAAAAAATGAGTATTTAACTCATATAATGACCTTCAGTGTGACCTTGACCTTTATATTTTAGTATGGTCATGTCGATGTTGTCATGATGAGTATATATATTGAAAGTTAGATGAAGAAATGAGAAAGTTATAGGCAACGTTAAGTTTTCATAAAGACAAAAATGAGTATATAACCCATATAATGACCTTCAGTGTGACCTTGACCTTTAAATTTTGGTATGGTCATGTCGATGTTGTTATGATGAGAATTGTTATTGAAAGTTTGATGAAGAAATATCAAGAAATGAGAAATTTATAGCCAACTTAAGTTTTCGTGAAGAAAAGAAAGAGTATTTAACTCATATAATGACCTTTAGTGTGACCTTGACCTTTATATTTTAGTAAGGTCATGTCGATGTTGTTGTGATGAGTATATATTGAAAGTTTGATGAAGAAATATCAAGAAATGAGAAAGGTATGACCTTTATATTTTAGTATGGTCATGTCGATGTTGTCATGATGAGTATATATTGAAAATTTGATGAAGAAATATCAAGAAATGAGAAAGTTATAGACAATGTTAAGTTTTCGTGAAGAAAAAAATGAGTTTTTAACTCATATAATGACCTGCAGTGTGACCTTGACCTTTATATTTTAGCATGGTCATGTCGATGTTGTCATGATGAGTGTATATTGAAAGTTAGATGAAGAAATGAGAAAGTTATAGGCAACGTTAAGTTGTCATGAGACAAAAATGAGTATTTAACTCATATAATAACCTTTAGTGTGACCTTGACCTTTATATTTTAGTATGGTCATGTCGATGTTGTCATGATGAGTATATATTGAAAGTTAGATGAAGAAATGAGAAAGTTATAGGCAACGTTAAGTTTTCATGAAGACAAAAATGAGTATTTAACTCATATAATGACCTTCAGTGTGACCTTGACCTTTATATTTTAGTATGGTCATGTCGATGTTGTCATGATGAGTATATATTGAAAGTTTGATGAAGAAATATCAAGAAATGAGAAAGTTAGAGCCAACTTTAACTTTTCGTGAAGGAAAAAAAAGAGTATTTAACTCATATAATGACCTTCAGTGAGACCTTGACCTTTATATTTTAGTATGGTCATGTTGATGTTGTCGTGATGAGTATATATTGAAAGTTAGATGAAGAAATATCAAGAAATGAGAAAGGTATGACCTTTATATTTTAGTATGGTCATGTCGATGTTGTCATGAAGACTATATATCGAAAGTTTGATGAAGAAATGAAAAAGTTATAGCCAACGTTAAGTTTTCGTGAAGAAAAAAAGGGTATTTAACCCATATAATGACTTTCAGTGTGACCTTGACCTTTATATTTTAGTAAGGTGATGTCGATGTTGTCATGATGAGTATATATTGAAAGTTTGATGAAGAAACATGAATAAATGACCTGTAAAAAGTCAAGTTTGGTTGATATCGTGTAATTATTTCCTGAGAAACAAGACATGAACTAAAAAATGTAATGTTTATTTGATAATTTAATGACCCGTAAAAGTCAAGATCATTTGTAGAAAACTCCGCTTAATTGAGCTGCATTATCCAATTTAGTGTTTACCCTTAACTTTTTAAACCAATTAGATGGCTCAGATTTTCAAATACTGGCTACATGTATTCATGAAGAACTAGCACTCTTCGCCGATTAGAATTGAATTGAATTGGGGTTTTACGGTGCACCAACACAAGAAAGGTTATATGGCGCCTAACAGGGATAAACATGTCAAACTCATCCTCCATTTACATCTTAGCTAAAATATGGGCTTGGAACCTTCTAACCTGCAGAACTGCAGAGTTGCTGCAAATTCTATTGTAGGCACTCCATTTACGATGGAGCCATGTTTCCACATTTGCATATGCAGTGTCAGGAAGAAAACCTTGAATGAGCATGATAAAAAAATGACAAAATGAACATGAAGTGGGTGGGGGTCCTACCCCTCTGCCTCTAGCGGGATTTGCAGTGATTGTATTCTACCCCAGCAACCACACAGTCTAACATAACAATACATCTATGGTATACACAAAGCTGGATAGAGACTATGAAGAGAAATCTTCACCATTAAAAAACTGCAGTTGGGTGCTATATATGCTCCCTCACTTTTGGTTTCTTAATAGTGAAGATTTCTCCTTATAATCTCTATTCTACACATACACGTACAATTTCAGTTTGGCTGATCTATTGTATTTAGTTTCTGAGAAACAGACTAATTAAACAAGAAATGTGTCCATAGGACATGACTTAAACAAGAAATGTGTCCATAGGACATGAATGCCCCCATTATTGCATCACATATAAATAATTAATAAGGAAATTGTCTTTCGGACAATATTAATTTTGTTAATTCTTTATTCCAAGGGGCATAACTCTGTAATTACTGAGGCGATGGGACCGAATATTAAACTTGTACGAGACATTTTGCAAATATACAATTTTAACAAGTTTGGAGAAGATTGGATAACAATTACCCAATTAGGATTCACGTACACATGGACAGAATTTACACTATAATATTATGCACTTCTGCCATTTGAAGACATAAAAAGTGAATGACAGGTAAAAGTCAAACTACTGTAACTGTTGAATCATTGAACTTTTTTTACCACCTAATGTGTCAATATGACTCAAGTTTGGTTAATTTAGTCCATGCAGTTTTGTGACAAACAGCTAAATGCAAAACATAATGATAAACTGATAAAGGTCAAGGCCTAGTTCATATGTTGAAAAACTGTGCGTAATTGAGCACAAAACTGCACTTCATGTTCTGATTTCATGTTCACTTATTTTGAATTCACAGATTAAATTGTTTAAGCTTGTTCCTTCATATGTGTCATCATGTGAATTCGCAAATGTTGTTTCAGCCTAAACAGCTTGTTACAAATGTCACAGGAGAATGGTTTCTCTCCAGTATGTATCAACATGTGTCTCTGCATATTGGCTTTCTTCCGGAATATGTTTCCGCACACCTGGCATGGCCACACATACTCCTGTCCATCGGCGTTCGGAGGCATGGTTGGTAATGACTGATATAACTCAACATTTGATGCATCTGAAAAAGTATATACAAGTATAAAATGTTGATAATGTTCCCAATATGTATGCAAAATACAATGCATTATAGTATCCCCTAACAAAACATATCTATATATACTAAAAATGATTATTGTACTGTTCAACACCCCAAGAATGAAATTTCGTATGTTAAAGGATTCAAAAAATGAAATATTTCAATGAAATTTGGAATTTCGAATATCTACCCAGCTATCTACTCAATTAGTGAATATTTAACCTATGAGAAATCATGGTTTGGAACCAGATTAATAATATTACTGCAGCCACCAAGTAAAACATTGGTGGTAATCTTGTATCCAATATGGAGTGCTGAAATCAGCTGTTTGCAGAATATACTTTTAATATTAAAACGTAAAATGTAACAGTAGGCAAAGTATTTGAAAGCCTTATATCTTACAGAATTTAACTCAATCCAATCAATAGGATTAAGAATTAAACTTTGCAAACTATGCAAAAAATATAGTTTCAATACTTTATCTGTAAACTGATGTACTTTTATGTTTTATCCAATGAAATCTGTGTTTAACATACAACTGTAGCATGTAGGGTCAAATGGTTTATTTATTGCACAGGTATTGTTTAGTAAACACCAGATGAAAAGGGTCGCATAGCTTCAAGTAAGTTGTTTCAATTGACGCCTGGGTACAAGACGGTCGCTTTATTACAAATTTGACCATATTATTAACCACTAATTTAGACACAAAGTTTTTATCATCTCCATTAATGTTAAATATAAACATAAAGGCTTTTTTCTTTCTTTTATTTATCATTTATCATTAAAACATTTATTATCTATTTAAAACATCAAGTATAATTTGAGGTTCCTCTATCCTATTTAACCATATAAAAACAATTAATAATAATAAATAAAAATAATAAATAATAATAATCTAAGAAAATCAAAAATTAGCGACCATTAATAATAAATTATTGTTCTTTAAAAAAATTCTCACTATGTATTGCTACAAGTTTTGGTAATATCTGAGATGCGTAATGTCACATCATGACCTATATTTCATATGTGCAATGTCCTATCATGACCTATATCTGACATGTGTGATGTTCCATCATGACCTATATCTGATATGTGTAATGTCACATCATAACCTATATCTTACAAGCGTAATGTCACATCATGACCTATATCTGATATGTGTAATGTCCCAACATGACCTATATCTGACATGTGCAATGTCCCATCATGACCTATATCTGACATGTGTAATGTCACATCATGAATTATATCTGATACGTGTAAATGTCACATCATGACCTATATCTGACAGGTGTAATGTCCAATCATGACCTATATCTGACATGTGTAATGTCACATCATGATCTATATCTGACATCTGTAATGTCCCATCATGACCCATATCTGACATGTGTAATGTCCCATCATGACCTTATCTGACATGTGCAATGTCCCATCATGACCTATATCTGATATGTGTAAATGTCACATCATGACCTATATCTGACATGCATAATGTTCAATCATGACCTATATCTGACATGTGTAATGTCCAATCATGACCTGTATCTGGCATATGTAATGTCACATCATGACCTATATCTGACATCTGCAATGTCCCATCATGACCTATATCTGCCATTTGCAATTTCCCATCATGACATATATCTGACATGTGTAATGGCCAATCATGACCTATATCTGACATGTGTAATGTGCCATCATGACCTTTATCTGATATGTGTAAATGTCACATCATGACCAATATCTGACAGGTGTAATGTGCCATCATGACCTATATCTGACATGTGTAATGTCACATCATGACCTATATCTGACATGTATAATGTCCAATCATGACCTATATCTGACATATGTAATGTCACATCATGACCTATATCTGACATCTGTAATGTCCCATCATGACCTATATCGGACATGTGCAATGTCCCATCATGACCTATATCTGACATGTGTAATGTCCCATCATGACCTATCTCACATGTGTAATGTCACATCATGACCTATATCTGACATATGTAATGTCACATCATGACCAATATCTGATTATATATGATATTTCCCATCATGACATATATCTGACATGTGTATGTCCCATCATGACCTATATCTGACATGTGAAATGTCACATCATGACCTATATCTGACATGTGCAATGTCCCATCTTGGCCCATATCTGACATGTGTTATGTCACATCACAACCTATATATCATATGTGCAATGTCCAATCATGACCTATATCTCACATGTGTAATGTCCCATCATGACCTATATCTGATATGTATAAATGTCCCATCATGACCTATATCTGACATGGGCAATGTCCCATCATGACCTATATCTGATATGTATACATGTCCCATCATGACCTATATCTGACATGTGTAATGTGCCATCATGACCTTTATCTGATATGTGTAAATGTCACATCATGACCAATATCTGACAGGTGTAATGTGCCATCATGACCTATATCTGACATGTGCAATGTCACATCATGACCTATATCTGACATGTGCAATATCCCATCATGACCTATATCTGACATGTGTAATGTCCAATTATGACCTATATCTGACATGAGTAATGTCCCATCATGACCTATATCAGATATGTGTAAATTTCACATCAGAGCCTATATCTGACATGTGTAAATGTTACATCAGAACTTTATATGACATGTGTAAATGTTCCATCATGACCTATATCTGACATGTGTAAATTTCACATCATGACCTATATCTGGCATGTGTAATGTCACATCAGAACCTATATCTGACATGTGTAATGCCACATCATGACCTATTTCTGACATGTGAAAATGTCACATCATGACCTATATCTGACACATGCAATGTCACATCATGATCTATATCTGACATGTGTAATGTAACAACATTATCTGACTTGTGTAATGTCACATCATGACATATATCTGACATGTTTAATGTCCCATCATGACCTATAACTGACATGTGCAATGTCCCATCATGACCTATATCTGACATGTGCAATGTCCTATCATGACCTATAACTGACATGTGCAATGTCCCATCATGACCTATATCTGATATGTGTAAATGTCACATCATGACCTATATCTGATATGTGTAAATGTCCCATCATGACCTATATCTGACATGTGTAAATTTCACATCAGAGCCTATATCTGACATGTGTCAATGTTACATCAGAACCTATATATGACATGTGTAAATGTTCCATCATGACCTATATCTGACATGTGTAAATTTCACATCATGGCCTATATCTGGCATGTGTAATGTCACATCAGAACCTATATCTGACATGTGTAATGCTACATCATGACCTATATCTGACATGTGTAAATGTCACATCATGACCTATATCTGACACATGCAATGTCACATCATGATCTATATCTGACATGTGTAATGTAACAACATTATCTGACTTGTGTAATGTCACATCATGACATATATCTGACATGTGTAATGTCCCATCATGACCTATAACTGACATGTGCAATGTCCCATCATGACCTATATCTGATATGTGTAAATGTCACATCATGACCTATATCTGATATGTGTAAATGTGTCATGACCTATATCTGATATGTGTAAAAGTCACATCATGACCTATATCTGGCAAGCGTTATGTCACATCAAAACCTATATCTGACATGTGTAATGTCACATCAGGGCCTAGATCGGATATGAGTAATGTCACATCACAGCCTATTTCTGACATGTGTTATATCAAATCACAGCCTATATCTGCTATGTGCAATGTCACATCACAGTCTATGTATGACATGTGCAATGTCACATCACAGCCTATATCTGATATGTGTAATGTCAAATTACAGCCTATATATGGCGTATGTAATGTCACATCACAGCCTATATCTGAAATGTGTAATGTCATATCACAACCTATACTGCATATCTGTAATGTCACATCACAGTGTATATATGACATGTGTAATGTCACATCACAGCCTACATCTGACATGTGTAATGTCACATCACTGTCTATATGACATATGTAATGTCACATCACAGCCTATATCTGAAATGTGTAATGTCATATCACAACCTATACTGCATATGTGTAATGTCACATCACTGTCTATATGACATATGTAATGTCACATCACAGCCTACATCTGACATGTGTAATGTCACATCACTGTCTATGTATGACATGTGCAATGTCACATCACAGCCTATATCTGATATGTGTAATGTCAAATTACAGCCTATATATGGCGTATGTAATGTCACATCACAGCCTATATCTGAAATGTGTAATGTCATATCACAACCTATACTGCATATGTGTAATGTCACATCACAGTGTATATATGACATGTGTAATGTCACATCACAGCCTACATCTGACATGTGTAATGTCACATCACTGTCTATATGACATATGTAATGTCACATCACAGCCTATATCTGAAATGTGTAATGTCATATCACAACCTATACTGCATATGTGTAATGTCACATCACTGTCTATATGACATGATGTAAATGTCACATCACAGCCTATATCTGACATGTGAATTGTACTGTTATAAGTGGGGTTCAAGTCAACAGTGGTTCGAGTACTGTTATAACTGGGGTTGAAATCAACAATGGGTCTATTACTGTTCTAACTGGGGTTTAAAACAACAACGGTTCTTGTACTGTTATAATTGTGGTTCAAATCAACAATGGGTCTAGTACTGTTATAACTGGGGTTCAAATCAACAGTGGGTCTTGTACTGTTATAACGGGTTCAACACAATAATAGTTCTTGTACTGTTATAACTTGGGTTCAACACAACAATGGGTCTAGTACAGTTAATTACTAGGGTTCAAATCAACAATGGGTCTAGTACTGTTATAACTGGGGTTCAAAACAACAATGATTCTTGTACTGTTATAAGTGGGGTTCAAAACAATGATGGGTCTAGTACTGTTATAACTAACTGGGGTTCAAAACAACAATGGTTCTTCAACTGTTATAACTGGGGTTCAAATCAACAATTTTTTCTGTACTGTTATAACTGGGGTTCAAAGTACAATGGTTCTTGTACTGTTATAACTGGGGTTCAAATCAACAATGGGTCTTGTACTGTTATTACTAGGGTTCAAAGAACAATGGTTCTTGTACTGTTATAACTGGGGTTCAAATCAACAATGGGTCTTGTACTGTTATATCTGGGGTTCAAAACAACAATGGTTATTGTACTGTTATAATTGGGGTTCAAATCAACAGTGGTTGTAGTACTGTTATAACTGGGGTTCAAAACAACAATCATTTTTGTACTGTTATCAATGGGATTCAAATCAACAATGGTTCTTGTACTGTTATAACTGGGGTTCAAAAGAACAAATATTCTTTCACTGTTAAAACTGGGCTTCAGATCAATGGTGGTTCTAGTACTGTTATAACTAGGGTTCAAAACAACAATGATTTTTGTACTGTTCTATCTGGGGTTCAAATCAACAATGGCTCTTGTACTGTTATAACTGGGCTTTAAAACAACGATGATTCTTGTACTGTTAAAACTGGGGGTTAAATCAACAATGGTTCGTGTACTGTTATAACTTGGTTTCAAAACAACAAAGCTTCTTGTACCGTTTTAACTGACGTTTAAATCAATTAAAGTTATTGTACTGCTATAACTGGGGTTAAATCAACAAAGGTTCTTGTACTGTTATAACTGAGGTTCAAATCAACAGTAGTTCTAGTACTTTTATAACTGGGGTTCAAAACAACTATGGTTCTTGCACTGTTATAACTGGGGTTCAAATCAACAATGGTTCTTGCACTGTTATAACTGGGGTTCAAATCAACAATGGGTCTTGTACTGTTATTAGTGGGGTTCAAATCAACAATGGTTCTTGTACGGTTTTAACTGACGTTTAAATCAACAAAGGTTTTTGTACTGTTATAACTGCATGGAGTTAAAAACAACAATGGTTTAGTACTGTTATAACTGGGGTACACAACAACAATAGGTCTGATACTGTTATAACTGGTGTTCAAAACAACAATGGGTCTGGTACTGTTATAACTGGAGTTCAAAACAACAATGGTTCTTGTACTGTTATAACTGGGGTTCAAATCAGCAATAGGTCTAGTAATGTTATAACTGGGGTTCAAAACAACAATGGGTCTGGTACTGTTATAACTGGGGTTCAAATCAACAATGGGTCTGGTACTGTTATAACTGGGGTTCAAATCAACAATGGTTCTTGTACTGTTATAACTGGGGTTCAAATCAGCAATAGGTCTAGTAATGTTATAACAAGATTCTTGAACTGTTGTAACTGGGGTTCAGATCAACGGTGGTTCTAGTACTGTTATAAGTTGGGTTAAATCAACAAACGTTCTTGTACTGTCATAAATGAGGATCTGTATATAACTGAGGTTCAAAGCAACAGTGGTTCTAGTTCTTTTATAACCGGGGTTCAAAACAACAATGGGTTTTATAACTGGGGTTCAAAACACACTGGGTCTTGCACTGTTATAACTGGGGTTCAAATCAACAATGGGTATTATACTGTTATTACTAGGATTCAAATCAACAATGGTTTTTGACATTTAAATCAGCAAAGGTTTTTGTACTGTTATAACTGGAGTTAACAAGAGCTGTCGGAGAACAGCGCAGCTCGACTATTCGATTTTTCAGAGAATAATAGATTATATAGCTAGTATATACCATCAGAAAACAAGGCTACAACAATGTGGGGTGGGGTTGGGGGCACAACATAACTATGTGTAAGAATTGGCCAAAACTACACAGAAATATGTAAAAAAAAAAAAAAAATGAGTTTTGAGTTGGGTGCGGGGTGATGGTGTGGGAGGGCGGGGGTGGGTGGTGGGGGGAGGGTGGTTGTGAGGGCAACATATATGTGAAAGAAGCTATGTAAGAATTCACCAAAACAACACAAGTATGCTGGCAACATATATGTATTAGAATTGACTAAAACAATACAGAGATATGTAAAAAAAAAAAAAAAAAGTTTCATGTGGGGTGGGGAGGGGGTTGAGAGGCGTGGGTGGGGGGGCAACATATATGTGTTGTTTTAGTCAATGGTTACACATATAAGTTGCCCCCTCCCCCCCAACCCCCTCATCCGCCTGTCACCCCCGCTCCCCACCCCCACTTGAAACTCTATTTTTTTTTTTACATATTTCTGTGTTGCTTTTGTCAATTCTTACACATGTTGCCCCCCCCCCGCCTACCCCGTGGTGATTACATAAGCTCTCTTATTCTTCGAATAGTCGAGCTAAAAACAACAAACGTTCTTGTACTGTTATAAATGAGGACCTGTGTAATTGTACTGTTATAACTGAGGTTCAACAGTGGTTCTAGTTCTTTTATAACCGGGGTTCAAAACAACTATGGGTTTTATAACTGGGGTTCAAAACAACAATGGTACTAGTACTGTTATAACATCAAATGACTAGAAGGCATTTGGTATATTCCTATAGGAGTGTGCAAAATGCTCAATATGCAATATGTTTATTTATTTGGGTAACGAGAACCTTTGTGGCAAAGTTAAACTGAATTGAATAGACTTTTACGGTGCACCAACACAAAAAGGTTATATGGCACCAACAGGAATGGCAATTGAAGGAGCGTGTTCACATACTGTTGTCTCAGTTCATATGCGTTATCATGTGAATTTGCAGGTGTTGCTTCAGTCTGAACGACTTGCTGCAGATATGGCATGGAAAGGGCTTCTCTCCGGTATGTATCATCATGTGACGGTTCATGTTGTTCTTCTGTCGGAACACCTTGCCACAGACGGAGCATGGCCATCCTTGCTCCTGTCCCTCAATTTCAGGCGGCATTGTTGAGAAAGCTTGAAACTGCTGCATGGTATAGTGTGCAATATCTGCTGCATCTGTAATATAAGTTAATGTGAAGTTTTCAGAGAAATACAAGTTTTTGCAATGAAATTTGAAATTATTATCATTATTATTGGTTTTGGGTGAGTGGGTTTTTAAGTAGGCAGGTATGACAAACCATTATCAAAATCTTAAATCAAACACACCTGCACACCAAACAAATTGAAACAACACAGTTTAAATAATATTTAGTTCACTGCTTTTAAATTTAACAGCTTAATACAACAGGTATAAAGGTTTTCATTGTCAATTTTAAAGAAAAATGCTCAGCAAAATTTCTTTAGAGTTCCATGAGTAACTTTTTGTACTGTGTATTGATTGAATTTGTGTTTGTATTAATATCAAATTGCCAAAATAAATTGCTTGAAGTTGTTTGAAAAAGTGTGATTGTTTTAAATAAAGAAAACAAAACATATTCTCGCAACCTGTACATTTTATTTACATTCTATATACAAAAACATGAGCATTTATATAGTGACACTTTATAGAAAATAGCAACAAGAGCAACATAATTATAGCAAGATTAGAATGGATGAAATTATATATGAGCCGCAACACATGAAAACGTCCCTTCGGACTTTCAGACGAAAACGTCATAACGTAACATTTTATGACGTCGGTCGGTAATCAATTAATTACTAATCAAATTTCTCGTCACTTCTGTGTTTTACCTAATTATTATATCATAGGGAATATGTTTCTTAATATAAATAGTTGATGCTATAGAAAATGGTAATTGTTTATGTCTTTTGTTGTTATTTAATCAATGACGTCGTCCAAGACGTCGACGTCATCGTGCAAAATTAATGGTGAGTACAATCTTTAATTTTCAAATTGAGATAAAATCATTTTTAATTAAGATATCAACATAAAATAAAGAGATTTTTAAAGAGAAAATCACCGTGTTTAATAAACGTCAAAAAACATAAAATGTGAAAATTTTGTCTGAAGGGTCGTTTTCGCGTGTTTCGGCTCATATAACAAATCAATTAACCCGTAAATATTAATTCTATTAATTTTCTCAACTCTTATAAACAAGCCTACACTGATTTATTCTTCAATTATTACAGAAACCAACCCACCAAATAACGGCAAAATTACACTACAAAACCATTTATCAAAACTCTGTCAAGGTGTTCAGGTCATATAATAATGCATATGTGCTGATTAAAAGTATGGTATAGGTTTATTCAAGGATTCTTAAAATAACCGTCACTGAATATGCGTAAAATGAGTTATGAGTTGGTAACTCTTAATTCAACGGAGTTCGACCTGTCTGGTTAAAGCCATTTATAGAGTTTGGATTCTCAAAATATGTAAATTATATATATAATTATATATATACCTCGCCGTCAGTAGGGTTAAAAACGACGAACATATGTTGTAAAATTTGGCTGCTGTTGGCAGGATAGCTACTTTAATGGTAGAGATAGTTTTGTATGACCCTTATTTCTTTGTGAAACAGAATTAGTTTGCTTTGAACAAGCGTATGGTGAAATGAATTTTAAAATTTTGAAAATGAATTTTGTGGTTATCTGTGCAGTACCATACAGTAAACAACATTCAAGTAATTTATATTTCAATGCACAAGTTCCAGGCATCCCCTTCCCTCAAAGGAATTTATATGAAACATGATCTAATACAAATGTGTCCATGAACATGGATGTCCCCGCTCTATGATTAAGCTCTCTTTTTGTGCCCAGTGTGAAAGGACAAGTTAAAAGGACATATGGCAATCTTGATTAGATTAAAACATGTAGTGTCCCGTTATTTTTTCTACATACAGAGCTGCAGATAAGCTGAGTTTTTGAGTACTTAACTCTTCTTTTACAAAAACCCTCAGTTTTTTTAAATTGTGAGTATCATAACTCATCAACTTACTACAAATACTCATATCTTTTAAAAATCATGAGTATTATATTTGTATGTATTGTCCTGTGGAACAGTTCATCCATATTTTCATGATGAAAATTGTTCCAAGCATGAATGTGTCTAATATTAAGGTCAAACAGTGATTCCTGTGTTTTTACTTCCATTTAATCATAATAGTTGTTGTTTCTTGTAAAACGTATTAATTCACATCCATTTTGAAAGCATGAACTATTAAAAGAAATTGTTTACTCTGAAATCTCAGTCGTTTATTTAATTATATGCAGGCAGTTTTAAAGTCAAAATGATACTGAATTAATACATTGAGGTGCTAATTTTAATGCTTGATATAAAACTCAAGATTGCCATGTGTCCCTTTAAGATTTGTTTCATTAAAGAATAATTGAAATGAATTAGGGTTTTAAGGTGCACCAACACATGAAAGGTTATATGGCGCCTAACAGGAATGAATTGAATTGAATTGGATTTTATAGTCGCACCAACAGCTAAGGTCATATGGCCACTTTCCAGCTTCCATTGGTGGAGGAAGACCCCAGGTGCCCCTCCGGGCAATTTTTGTGCACGGGCGGGCACCTGGGTAGAACCACTGACTTTCCGCAAGCCAGCTGGATAGCTTCCTCACATAAAGATTCCTAGGCCCCTGAGGGATCGAACCTACAGCGGTGAGGGGCAAGTGATTTCAAGTCAGAGACGTTAACCACTCGGCCACGGACGCCCCCTAACAGGAATGAACATGCCAGGCTCATCCTCCATGTACATCGAGATAAAATATGGAGAACGGGCCTAGGAGCTTCTCACCCTGAACTGCAGAGTTGCTGCAAATTCTATCGTAAAAAACTTCATTTACGCTGGAGCCACATTATTGTTTTTCTGCCACTGCTCTAGTGATATGAGCGAGATGGCACCTGAAACAATGCAGGGGTCATGATGAAGACCTTTAATGAGCATGAACAAAAAAAGAAAAAATGATAAAATGATAAAATGAATTTGGGGGTGGGGGGTGCGGTTCTACCCCTCTGCCTTCCCCTCCAACGGGATCTGCAGTGGCCCTATTCTTTGCCCCGTTACCGAACGGGGCCCCGGAGAACCACGCTGGGGCCATTAAAGAATAAACTGACTGGACAAGTTTCCATGTAGGGAATCATACACAGCAGACTACAGCCGAAACATGAATTGACCTTTGTCCCAACTTGACCTTGACCCTAGATTGATGGGAGCTGTATTCCACACTCCATCTCTATTTAGTGAACCTTTATGTCATTTTTTTTTTATCAATTATTCATTTCTGAGTTATGGCCTGGACACATGTTTGAATACAGACTTTCACCACAATCTTGACCTTGACCCCAGGTTGGTCTTAGTTAAATGTGACCCTCAGTCTCCATGTGGTGAACCTTTCTGCCAAATAACTATTGACCCAAAACTTTATGCATAGTTTTGGCCTGGATATGATCCTGTTATGATGTACGGAAAGAGATGGACAAGTCTAACAATATATTACACCTTCCAACTTCGTGGGCAGGGGCAAACAAACCGTATTTTCAGTTTCAAGAAATTAGATAAATTTACAACAGTTATATTAATGGGGATACATCAGGCTTTTCTAAGTTAAAGTATCCCGGCCATGATTTGTTTCATGAACATGCTTATGTTTATTTAAATCGAAATCAATACACAACAATATAGATATTTACAATTCACACATTGCAATATCTGTGAAAAGCGAGAATATTATTATTGGATGACTAGAAAACTTTGAACAGTTAAATTAATCCACAGGTAAATGTATTTATCAATTATCTGGCAATAGTTGTGCAGCTAAACAGTTCAGATTTACCTCATTTCCCCATGCAACACTATCTACGTCATGCAAATAATACTTATTTTTACATACAACTTAGTAGCGGTTTTAAATATATGTTTCTCTCCGGGACTATCAAGAAATTTTCATAGTAGCGGTTTTAAATATATGTTTCTCTCCGGGACTATCAAGAATTTTTCATATGATTTTAAGACTTACATTTTTTAATTGATAATACTACAAAAATGGTGGCCATTCATCTTTAATACATAATTACATCAGATAATACATAAACCCTCACACCAAGAGTTGTGAAACTTTACCACATTTGATCAGTCTGTACCTTATGTTACTTGTGTGTGCATTTCTAATGAAAAGGACAGTTACAATCAACAAGCTAAATAATTAACATTGTACATTTTAATAATATGTAAATTCTGACCATGAAAAACCACAACTTTATATTACTTAGAAAGCAATGCAATTATGTATAAAACAATTTAATTTTAACAACAATACACATAATGGGTATTTCCGCTATATATTGTATGTTAATATGCTATTGCTAATCGAATGGTACAGGGCGACATTAGGCCTGTCCTTTCGGAAAGAAGGTTTAAACAGCACCGAACACACCAATGGTTACCCCTTTAAAGTTTCACTATCAACAGAATGCGCATTTGGCTCAAGCAGGTGAGCAAACTTCTCTTAACATTAAACATAATACTGATATGGCTTGACTTCTTCAAGCGAAAATCCAACATTTATGGATTTCGTGTAACAAAGTATACTTTGATTAAAAGGTCTACTACATGACAGAGTTGTCCTTTCTGTAATTAGTTGTTGCCACTTTTAGTACAAAACACGTTGAGATATATCTGGAATATTACGTGGAATTAGGTGTATATAATAGTGTAGTATAGGCAATTTTTTGATTATGCGTTTCTTTTTCCTTTCAGTATATTATTATGTAAGCTTCTCAAGACATGGCCAACATTATACATCTATACATTTGTATATATACCCTGTAAGCAATGAACTGTTTGTCCAGTTTTCAAGTCCACAGGACATTCGGTAAATTTTTTGACTGACCGAAAAGCTTAAGGCCATAGTTTTGTTAAAGCACCATAAAATGCTTGGACAATTAAACACAGACAATGCTATCTTTAAAAAAAAAAAAAAAAATATTGTGCTACGACGGACTCAATAAAAATGCAGGGACCAAACTTTTAAAAAAACAACATTTATTTTTTATTTTTTAGGATCGCGCCGCAAATCAAGGTAAAAAAACGTACCGGGTCCCGCAAATTAAACTATCCAGAAACAGGTGCACGTTCGCCATGTTATTTAGCAGCTTGCATTTGTGAATAAGTGATCATTTAAAAGCGTTCTTATGATACAGACTTGTCATAAATGAAAATGGCTTCAAATTACAAGCGATAAAAATGCGAATTACTGGTAGGATTTTAGTTTTAAAATTGAACGGACACTCGATGGAAAATTACAAGCGATTAAACGCGATTTCTGTTAGGATTTTAACAGACCGACTCATGGGAATTTTCTGCTGGACATTTCAAAAATTTGCCTGCCATGTCCGACTGACAGACTGTTTTCGCGGAGACTGTTGTCCAAAGTCATTGACTGTTTCTATTTGGTTTTTTAGAACATACTATCATTGAGATTGGGTTCGATTTTAGATATAGTATGTTCTAAAAATAAACTGAAACAGTCAATGATTTTAGATATAGTATGTTCTAAAAATAAACTGAAACGGTCAAAGATTTTAGATATAGTATGTTCTAAAAATAAACTGAAACGGTCAATGATTTTAGATATAGTATGTTCTAAAAATAAACTGAAACGGTCAATGATTTTAGATATAGTATGTTCTAAAAATAAACTGAAACAGTCAATGAGTTTGGACAAATGGTTCATTACTTAATTGCATGGTATAATTATATACACAAGCAAATTCGATGAATTGATATTCCCTGCCGAAGGATGGATATCGAGTGGAAGAAATGTGTTCGGATTTTTTTTTAATTAGTATAAATCGGGACGTTGAGACTTCATCAATTCTAATATCTACTATATATAGGTATTTTTAAAATTCATCACCATAGTAGATTTGAAAAAAAGATGTATGATTTTAAGACACTGACTTAATTTTATAGTGGGACTGAAGGGCTGGACTGAGTGTTATATTAGCAGGTGTGTATAATATAGTAATAAATGTAATATACAAGAAATGTAGAACTGTATATCAATGATTACTTTTTAATTACCTGGCCTTGTGATATTTATCAATCTGATTACTTCATCTCATTACTACTGCTACTATCAGATGATCTTGTTATTTCAGGGGGAGGGATGTATTTGGCTCAAGTTTGGCTAGCTTTAAAACAAATCAAACTTTCATTAATATAAACACTCAAACCAAGTTTGACATGTCACCCAGGGGCAGAGCCAAATTTGACCCCAGTGTCACCATTTGAACAAGCTTGGTAGACGACCATAAGCTGAGTGTAAATACAAAATATTAAACTGTTGGCTCTTGTAGTTTCAGAGAAGAGGATTTTTTAAGTTTTTCCCTATATAAGTGTAAATAAAACATGTGACCCCTGGAGAGGGGCCAAATTTGACCCCAGGGTCACCATTCAAACAAACTTGGTAGAGGACCGACCATAAGCTAACTGTAAATACAAAATATTAAACCTTTGACTCTTGTAGTTTCAGAAAAGAAGGTTTTTAAAGTTTTTCCCTATATATGTCTATGTAAAACTGCGACCCCTGGGGCGGGGCCAAATTTGACCTCAGTATACCATTTGAACACAAGAAATCCGTGGATTCACATGTCTCGCCTAACGGGGGCTGGACTTAAAAATAAAAAGGTCAATGATGCTTAAATGAAAGTTTGTAAACATTCCTATCAGTAGTTTTTTTAAAACATTGCAAAAACAACAGGGATAGGATGGCCTTAGATCGCTCACCTGGTAATCATGGGCAATAAGTCTGCTGTGTCTAGTCTGGCATGGGTATTTTTTAATTTGTCCCACTTTCTTCTCTGAACGGAATTTCATAAAAATGGAGGGGGGGGGGGGGGGGGGGGGGGGGGGGGGGGGGGGGGGGGGGATTTATTGTTACTAACAAGATCTAGTTGGTTTTCGAACTTGTCCAAGATTTCATTGATATACCGCACTTTGCATAACTAGACATCATACTGAGGCTTCCTGCCAAATTTTGTAGAAATCCAACAAGCCGTTTAGGAGTAGCGCCAACAAGAAATTTAAAGTAAAAATGTCAAAGTGCCATAACTCCGTCATAAATCAGCGAACTGGAACAAAAGCGTGATATGCACAACTAGACATCTTACCGATGCTTCCTGCCAAGTTTCGTCAAAATCCAACAAGGCGTTTAGGAGGAGTAGCGCCGACAAGAAAACGTCTAGAGGCTGTAACGTATGTACTCCATCAAAATTCAACCAACCGGAAAAATGCTTGCTACCACGGCGTTAACACCAAAAAAAATAATTAAAAAAGTAATTAAAAAAATAATGAAATAAAAAAAAATTCTAGAAAAAAATAAAAAAAAAAATATAAAAAATTAAAAAATATATAAAAAAATACAAACAAAAAAAAAATTCTAGAAAAAAAAAGTGTATATATATTAAACAAAATGTAAACAAAAAATATACTAATTATAAAAAAAAGGCAAAACATCTGGTAAAGATCAGATGAAAAATGAAAGCCCTTTCGTATTAACGAGGCAAAATATAGCATTTTTAACTAAATCAAGGGCCATAACTCCGCTGTTACTGGTCCGAACTGGCTGGTTTTCAAACTTATGCCAGCTTTCATTGATATTAACAATCTGTTGGTAAAGATCGGATGAAAAATGAAGGCCCTTGGCCAGTAGA
>JAWPHD010012003.1:0-79113 GCA_037043455.1 Cyrtodaria siliqua
ACAGTGTGCCTCAACATACAATGGCATTTCCATGACAATACACTGACAGTGTGCCACAACATACAATGGCATTTCCACTGACAATACACTGACAGTACATATCTTTCTTGCCTTAGTTATTATTTTCGTCTCACAAAGCACGGTATTGTTGGTACTAAATTAATGTAAATATGAACATTGCTTTGCAATACTTTGTTGCGATGACGGGTTTTAAAAATGTGGTAGAGAATGAGATACCATGCATGTTTATTTTAAATCATCCGCCTGGTGCCAAAGTAGTCCTGTATTTAAGAGTGCTGATCAGTTTAGTTAAACAAAAACATGTTATTGTGCAGTTTTCTTTTATGTTTTGGATGTAACTGTATTCTGGACATGTTATTGACTTTTAGAAAGGCAGCTCATCATGCTTTTGACAGATTTAGATCAATTTCAAAAGTGAAATTAGGAAGGGTTTACCATTGCAAAGAGTCGAACAATGTTTTTTTGTCCCATTGTTAGTATACAACTGAATAAATCGTTCTCAGAAAATATTTAACCCTCTACCAGCCCCGCAACTTGAGTTGTGTCAATTTACCATGGAAGGACACTGAGAATCTTTAGGCTATTATCATGATTATAACCTATAAGGTTAAATAATTCAGAATTTCATCAACATCATTTATGCAGGCTTTCTTTTGTTTGAAAAAGAAAAAGAAATATAAAAAGATCGGACAGGGAAAGTAGCATTCAAGGAGGACAGTAAACCACAAAACACAGAAACAAACACGCAAACAGACAAACAAGGAGGCAAAAGCAATAATAAATGCAAACGACATCACAAACACAAAAAGGGTTGACAATAGGGCTACCGCCTTGGAACGGTCAGTGGCAAAGTAGGCCACTGGGGGTTTAAACCGGTTCTAGGGTGCACCAAACCTCACACTTACCCTACTGTCATCCCATTAAAACAGGACATTGTAAATAAAGAAATCCCCGCCATTATCTAACCTCTAACCAACAAGGCAGCATCAATAGGCAATATAAGTAAAACACAAATATGCTCGTGTAAATATAATACAAAAAAATAATAGCCTAGAAAGCCACAATGAAGGTACTCAATGACTTTGCAGAAGCCAGAGCAGTAAGAGAATAAACCATTAAGGGCACGACAAGAAAGATCATGGACAAACATCAAACGCCACCGTCCCAATGGGCTTTAGGTAGGCGTCATCATAGGGTCCACAGCCTGTCCGGTCATCGTACAATTAAAGAGGAAAGCATAGTGGCGAACTGTAAAAGGGTCCACCACCAAGCATGCAGTACGTTGTAAAATGATAGGGTCATAACCTCTTTTGATAAACTTTTTAACAAGTTTAACAAAGATAGTATGAAAGTGATCATGACCTAGAATCTTACGAAGTTTATAAATCACATCACCATAGAAGTCAGGTTGTGATAGTCCTTGTCAAGTTAAACATACAAAAATAGAAATGATTAATTTTCTGAATGCTATTAGAGTGTTATTGCAACATTTCCTAAAATTTCAGAATAATATTTTGATATGTTTTTTTTCTCGTTTTTATGGATTTTTTATATATGGCAAAATGTGTAGTAGCAAGCTCAATTAGAAAACAACAACAACGCAAGCAAAGTTTTTTTTAATGACTACATATTGAACGGTTATTGACACTCATGAACAGACTCATAAAACCCAGTCTGCCTTTTTGTCTCTTGTTTGTGTTTTCTGCTTCCAAATTTCAGTATTTATTGATATCCACACTAACGTTTGCTCAACGTTGCGTGGCGGCTGTAAATAGTCGCCGCCACTACAAATCAGTAAACCTCAGTGCAAGGGCGTGTCCGAGTGCATCATGCATGATGCGTTAATAACACTATACATTTTTCGAGCAATGGTGGTGTAACTATGAACTCTGGACAGATTAAATAAAACGAAGTCTTCGATGGTATCCTGTATATTAGGTTTGTATATTTCTACGGGGAGTTTGAACATATTATTTAAGGCGAACGATACTCATTTATATATAACAAAACACCAAGAAACAAGAAAACCGTTTTTAAATCAGGTATTTTTTTTCAGAAGAATGGTAACACACAATTATATATAAACATCGAATGTATCTTGCGGTAAGTGAAATAATCTTTAGTTTTGCTCAAATATGTCAGTTAAACAAATTATAATAATATTAAAAAAATGAAATATAGGATAACACATATGTCTATAATTAGAAATCAGAATGATGAACCGCTTGTAATTATGTTTCAAATAACGGAAATTGCCGAAGGACTTTCAAACTGTTTTTTATTTTTGTTTCCAATGCAAGTATAGTAGCAAGATTAAACTGGTTAAAGAATATAATTGGACAGATTCAGATTCTCATTATCCAACACTTTCCAATCCGGTTTTGATGCTAACATTTGATTCATCACCTTCTGTTGTGAAAATGACCCACGATTCGGTCATTATGCTCATTGGAAGGGGATCCTGGTTGTACGACTGGAATAATTGATTTATTACCGTAACATTTTCTTGACCGAAGGTCTGGTAGGCGAAACTGAATTCTTGCTTAGTGATTGATTTGTCCTTGTTTGTGTCAAAGATGTCCTTAAAGATCATTTTCATATATTTGGCGATCACTTTATGAAATTTCTGTTGATTGTCTGAAAATGTGGCATTTAAGGTGTTGACAAATTGTGATTCGGTCATGTCGGTACCTATTTTAAAAATGAATTCCGTCCACCATTTGTCAAATTTTGCTTGAACTTTCTTTGTTTCACCAGCGTCAAAATTGTGTAACTTGGGAAATGTTCCACTGAAAGAAAAAGAAAACGAACAAATATAATCATTATAATTCCCTATGAAATACATATTAACCTTATTTCTTACTAAACTCATATACATGTAATCATTAATTACATTCTTAATGAGGTGGTGCGCCCGTGGCCGAGTGGTTAGAGTCTCTGACACGAGATCACTTGCTTCTCACCACTGTAGGTTCGATCCCTCAGGGGCCTAGGAATCTTTATTTGAGAACGCTATCCAGCTGGCTTACGGAACGTCGGTGATTCTACCGAGGTGCCCTCCCGTGATTGACAATTATCTGGAGGGTCACCTGGGGTCTTCCTCCACCAATGAAAGCTGGAAAGTCGCCATAGGACCTTAGCTGTTGGTGCGACTATAACATCCAATTCAGTTCAATTCACTATAAGGTAATTCAACATATATGCTTAAGAAGAAGTCATAAGGACAACAGTGCCTTAAATATGGGTTACATTCGTGAATTCTATATACTCAGTTGCAATAGAAAATGAACACTTCGAACATTTTACTTTACACCCTATCCTCTTTATCAAGCGACAGTCCCTAAATGATTCGACCTATTGAAAAACAAATGACAACATGATATTGACAATGGAATGATAAAAACATTGGTACCAAACCTGGCATATTCATTTTAGAATTTGTCACTTTAATTTTAAAATCTAAAAAAGAAATTATTCAATTAAATCTAAACAAAACTCGGTGTCCACTTTCTTTTGCAACTGTATATATATATATATATACGTGTGTGTGTGTGTGTGTGTGTGTGTGTGTGTGTGTGTGTGTGTATACCTAGCTATATGTGGTACATGTGCATGTAATTTATAGATTGTCCCAATACTTTAAATGCTATCATAAATGAGGCGATCATGTCTAGATAATACACTGTGGGAAGTTTGCATCATTTTCTTGTTACTCTTTCGTAGTATTTGTGTACGAGGCTCACATCTTGCCAGATGACGGAGGCTAATAAATGACGGGGTATGAAACATTCGGGAAAATATATGTGTGCAACTTATTCATGCATAATCTCGAGATAAAGATAAACATATTTCTCAAGTAATGTATAATGCATAATATTATATATTTGTCTGTGATTTGTATAGGAAATACCGGGAATAGAAAAGCTATATCTACTCGTTTGCTCTACTGACTTGGAAATATCTCCCAGTGGGAGATATTTCCCAGTACGGAACATTGCTCGGCCTATTCCGTCAGTGGCGGAAAAGCCAAATGACGTTCCGATTGTTTTACGGACGTCTTCGTCATATTCCACCATTAGGGAATAACGATTACGGAAATTAACTAAGAGTTCCGGTTCCACTTGTTTTGTTTGTATGACGTAACGTCGTCTTGGCGTTATCGTGCAAACTGATGTAAAAAGGCGTGAATCATTAGAAATATTAATAAAATATCATTTTAAATTATGTAATATATAGTTTAATAACCAGTGATTTTGAGATACTGAAAATAATCCGCACTCGTTCTTATATCGGGGCCATTTCTCTACCTCGGGAGATATTTCCCGTATCTCAAAAACTTTGGTTATTAAACTCTATTGAACAGTCATTGTTTTACTTACATGTATATCTTAAATGAAATTTATGATAATGGGATTGCACAGTATAATTAATTATTTTCCGCCTACGCCACTCGTGGGGCCTTGGAGTAGGGGGGTCCACAGGTCTAATATACAAAACATTCAGTTGCAGCGTCATCTTTCTATTATTTGTTTATATACATTTGGCATATAATTATACGTGTCTTATTGATGTCGTTTAAGGTAAATACTTTCCTTAATTTAAATGTGACGATGGTGATTGGATTGCACTTGATAACATATATGCCCCAGAGTCAGCCATGGGACTCCAAGGTGGGACCAAACTTTCAAATACACAAAGACTTTTGTTTGTTTTATGATGTCAGGCAACGTTACGTGCATGACGTCAGATAACGTTACGTACAATAAACGCCGAGGTATTCCACATTGATTTGCTCTATTGGTCAGTGGCTAATAAAACAAAATTTATTAGGTCACCCCTTTATTAGGCAGAAAAGTGCATATCTGCATGATAAATATATTTAATTTACCCTATCATACGTACATAACCTACATAGTTATTGTTGTGTTATGAGGAACTCGCGATACATACTGTGTTACAATTATATGTACAGTTACATACAGGGTCAAAAGGTGAACATATAATTGGTTATCTCAAATGACAAGTGTGACCAATGCGTGGGATTTTGCGTGTTGACTGTAGTTGTTATTCATTTGCTTACATTGACGAATTAAAGAATAAGCCAAGAACAAACGTTAAATACTAAATGTAACATACTCGCTATCCTCAAAATCATTTTATGCTACTCAAAGTGAGCTAAGCGCCTACCCATTTTCGCCTTTTACCCGAAATACAATGCGAAACCGTATTTTGTAGGATGAAATACAAAATACACAAGACAATTTTTTTCTAATAATGTTTAGACAATAAAACAATGAATTTTACATAAATTAATCGTAAAATAAAATCTATTGTTGAGTATGCAAAGGTACGCAAAAGAACGGTGACGTTTGACGTTTGTCTGAAATCTTGTCTTGTCGTTATTCTCTTGTTGTACTGGCTTCTGCCAAGTCATTGAGTAATTTCTTTGTGGCTTTCTAGGCTATTTTTGTTTTTTGTATTTATATATACACGGGCGTCTTTGTGTTTTACCTATATTGCCAATTAATGCTGCCTTGTTGGTTAGAGAATAGTTCATGGCGGGGATTTCTTTATTTACACTTCCGTCTCGTTTTAATGGGATGACATTAGGGTAAGTGTGAGGTTTGGGTCACCCTAGAACTTGGTTTAAACCCCACATAGGCCTTTTTCATTGTACTGGTTCTTAGCAAACTTTGAGTAGTACAAATTTAACACCATTCGTTAAAAGCGTTGTTAGCAAGAATAAGGTTTAGTTTTTTTCAGAAGTCGTCCCGGTTTAGCTATTGTCCGACAACGAGTAGCTCTCTGATTGGCAACGTTTCCATATACGAAAAACGAAATTTCGCAAGACAATTAAAAGAAAACACGGTAAATTGTCAGATTTGCATTAGTAGTTAATTTCAAAACAAACACGCGGTCACTGTGATTTGTGTGTCTTCGGTGAGTCTTATGTAGGTACGTAAATGTAGCAGTCATGTTTGAATGCATTGTGTAATGGCTCCAGGAACCTCCACCTAAGACGACTACAGAGTAGTAACTCTGTATGCATGTGGGCGATTTACCTTTCATTGTATTTTAGGTTTTGTATATGTACAAACTATTCAGAGTCCATTGTAGCGGGGGCTATATTAATATGTTCAATACTTAGAGCACGGCATATCTTCTGGATTCCTATGTAACCTTTCAGCTATAAATAACTAAAGATAACATATACCATACCTTGTCTTCTCTTTATCAGCTAATGATACTATTCCATCGTGGTTCACGTCCAGGACCTGGAACCAGGTCTTCCAGTTTGATATCAGATATTCGCTTGCCACCACTAGCGGATCCAGGGGGGGGCGCACCCGGCGCGCGCCCCCCCTAAAAATTCCGGATCATACATGTATGTCCATGTTACTGTAGATATAATATCAAACAATTTCGATGCACGCCCTCAGTATTAAAAAATTTCTCGCTCGCTTCGCTCGCTCTACGCATAATGACTAATGAGTGGTTTAATTAACACATTGTTAAATCCTTTTATTTGAAAACGGACTTTTTTTATTCATACATGTCCATGTTACTGTAGATAAAATATCAAACAATTTCGATGCACGCCCTCAGTATTTTTTTTTTTTTGCTCGCTTCGCTCGCTCGCTTGACGCATAATGGCTAATGAGTGGTTTAATTAACAAATTGTTAAAACCTTTTATTTTAAAACGGACTTTTTTATTCATACATGTATGTTCATGTTACTGTACATAAAATATCAAACAATTTCGATGCACGCCCTCATTATAAAACCATTTCTCGCTCGCTCTACGTATAATGACTAATGAGTGGTTTAATTAACACATTGTTAAATCCTTTTATTTGAAAACGGACTTTTTTTTATTCATACATGTATGTCCATGTTACTGTAGATAAAATATCAAACAATTTCGATGCACGCCCTCAGTATAAATTTTTTTTTCGCTCGCTTCGCTCGCTCGACGCATAATGGCTAATGAGTGGTTTAATTAACACATTGTTAAATCCTTTTATTTGAAAACGGACTTTTTTTTATTCATACATGTATGTCCATGTTACTGTAGATAAAATATCAAACAATTTCGATGCACGCCCTCAGTATAAATTTTTTTTTCGCTCGCTTCGCTCGCTCGACGCATAATGGCTAATGAGTGGTTTAATTAACACATTGTTAAATCCTTTTATTTGAAAACGGACTTTTTTTATTCATACATGTATGTCCATGTTACTGTACATAAAATATCAAACAATTTCGATGCACGCCCTCAGTATAACAATTGTTTTCGCTCGCTCGACGCATAATGGCTAATGAGTGGTTGGATTAACACATTGATAATTCCTTTTATTTGAAAACGGACTTTTTTACCCTATCAATGCACTACCGCAACCGTTTTATGAGGCTAGAAACGGACCCGAAAATTTACCAAAATCTTACGCCCCCCCTAAGTTGAAATCCTGGATCCGCCCCTGGCCACTGCCACTTCGGTGCTAAAATACAAATAACGTTAGATTGGAGGATAAAGGAATTCGATAAAGCAACGGACAATTTACCAATACAAAAGTGAATTGTGAGACACATGCACAAGCGACTATCTAATATACCGTAGAATACCCATATTTGCTCCTCCAACTACTGTACTCAGACTATCGTCGTAGCACGAAGGAATAATATTGGCAAAGACTTGTATCCATTAAAATCCATGTTGCGTTTGTATGTTGTTTACAGTTGATTTGTTTTATTACGTTCGGACTATGCTCAGTATTGGTTTAAATAATTTTAAATGAAATGTCACGTATATATGGTATGGAAAATTATTGTTCTTTAGTGCTTTACAACTTTATACTCTAAGCCGGTTTTCGCCTTTACCGCTTCATCATAGAGATATAAACATAAAACATAAACGTACAGCAATACACTTGTGAAAAAATATATACAACCAAAAAAAATTAAAATATTAGTGCACCTCTAAAGGCGCCCATCAAGCGACGTCTATAAAATACTATAAAACAGCGGCTTATATACTTATAATGTAAATTGTATTTGTGCTTATAATATGAAGGTACCGTCATCCAAATGTTTCTCCGTGGAATGTTTACGTCTAAACAAAATACAACATTTCTTCTTCTACTTCTTCTTTCTCTTGTTCTTTTTTCTTCTTCTTCTTCTTCTTCTTCTTCTTCTTCTTCTTCTTCTTCTTCTTCTTCTTCTTCTTCTTCTTCTTCTTCTTCTTCTTCTTCTCTTTTCTTCTTCTTCTTCTTCTTCTTCTTCTCCTTCTTCTTCTTCTTCTTCTTCTTCTTCTTCTTCTTCTTCTCTTCTTCTTCTTCTTCTTCTTCTTCTTCTTCTTCTTCTTCTTCTTCTTCTTCTTCTTCTTCTTCTTCTTCTTCTTCTTCTTCTTCTTCTTCTTCTTCTTCTTCTTCATTGACTAGTCTTCCTCTTCTTCTTCTTCTTATTCTTCTTTTCCTTCTTCTTCTTCTTAATTGACTAGGGATATGTTGATGAGCCTTAGTGCAACATGCGGTAGTTATAAAGGTTTAATACACTATACTATATTATATTAATTTGAAATGCCATAAATGTTTATGAAATGTTTATTAACGACGATAATATTTAAGTGTTGACTCATTTAGGTATTGCACTGTCATAAATTACATTAACATACGGCCGAACGTTAGTTTCCAAGACGGTCTGTGTTATTATGCTGGGAACCCTTTTGAAAAATAAAAATAAGGTGTTCTGGATAATTAAAATATATGTTTATACCTTATCTTTAAAACGTATAATTATAACATGCTGGCGACATTAGTACAGTGGAATAAAATGAGATTATTCCATTGTTAATCTGACAGGTGTTTCATATAATCAACAGGTCAAAGATTAAAACTGATGTACATTGGAAGGAATGTAGTCGTTTTATTTGTTTTATTTAGTGTTCAATAGAAGACAAGAAGATGATGCTCTTTAATCTGTATCATACATATATTTGTATTTCGTCTCTTGCTCCCATATATAAACTCAGCACACAGCATAGTTGCAACTATGAAGTCAGATCTCCTTCATTTTTATATTTTATCTCAGGAAAGTATACACCAATGAACCAGGATTCAGTAATACCCAGGCTTGACTTTGCACAACTAAATATATAAGGGCCGAAATACTGTTTTAATAAAAGTAGATATAAATGTAAAAAATGACCACAGTCAACCAGATACACGCACAGAAATAAGCAATGATTACAGAGAAGAATAAACGGCAAGATATGATATCACACACCTAAAAGGGATGACAATAGAGCTACCGCATTGGAACACCATCGTGTCGTTAATATGCACTCCTAATGTTTTACATAGAGAATGTATTTAGTGTCACATGAAAAAAGTACAACTTTAGAGGTGTCTTAATAATACATGTAGTTTATAAAACACTTTAAACCATACTTTGGATAAACATTATTGTTTATCTTTCGTTGTTGACGGCGCTTTAGCTTATATTGTAAATGTATCATTAAAAACATTTTTTTCCAGAATTAATATCTGTTTCTTAGCCGATTTTCTAAAGCACGGTTTCTTGTTTACCATTTTAAAATTCCATTTCCCAGATTATATCTGATTTATCCACTATGCAAATAGTGTAAAATGCCGAACATTTATTTTTCTCAAAGAATAATCTTCAACTATTGTTTCGAGTAATACGTCAATACTTCCAAAATGACCAACGTTTTACGAAAATAAACGAACCGACACATTATTAAATATCATGTACATTTTGCATCAAACATTTCAAATATCAAAGTAAGACTGTATTTACCAAGTTCCTCCATTGCAAACAGTTGCAAGTGCGACAGTCAGGATAACGATTGACAACTTCATGATTGCAGCGATCAAATGAGACTAACCAAACACGTGTTGTTCCACCGTCATACGTGTTAAATAGGCACACATCACGTGACATATAAATGCCCTGAACGCTACATAATTGTAAATCTCACATACCTTGCAAGCTTTATTTTATATATCCATATGTCAATGTCACGAGATTACATATTAGCAGATTAATTGTGAGACGATTGTCACGTGACAAATAAACTGCTCCAGGGAGAGGCAAATATATATATATTTAGATCTATATATGTAGAACTCGGAATAAATTCCTAATTGTTCAATTACGTGTTTGTTACACATCAAATTTAGTCATGTTCACTTTGTCCATATTATTGTTTCGTGTTGTTGGAGATTTTAAAGCCTATATATTGCTGAAAATAATTTAATAAGAAAGCAGGTATAGCATCAATCTTGGATTTTCGAAATGGTCTCATGTACATGTAAAAGAAATAAAAAAAGATCGGACAGTGAAAGTAGCATTCAAGGATGACAGTCAACCACAAAAAAACAGTAAACAGACAAACAAGAAGGAAAACGTAATAATAAATGCAAACGACATCACAAACACAAAATGGTTGACAATAGGGCTACCGCCTTGAAACGGTCAGTGGCAACGTAGGTCACTGGGGGTTTAAACCGGTTCTAGGGTACACCAAACCTCACACTTGCCCTACTGTCATCCCATTAAAACAGGACAGTGTGTAAATACAGAAATCCCTGGCATGATCTAATCTCTATCCAACAAGGCAGCATCAGTAGGCAATATAAGTAAAACACAAATATACTCGTGTAAATATAATACAGAAAACAATAGCCTAGAAAGCCACAATGAAGGTACTCAATGACTTGGCAGAAGCCAGAGCAACAAGAGAATAAACCAATAAGGGAACGATAAGAAAGATTATAGCCAAATATCAAATGGCACCGTCCCAATGAGATTTAGGTAGGCGTCATCATAGGGTCCACAGCCTGTCCGGTCATCGTACAATTAAAGAATTAGTGGCGAACTGTAAAAGGGTCCACCACCAAGCATGCAGTACGTTGCAAAATGATAGAGTCATAACCTCTTTTGATAAACTTTTTAACAAGTTTAACAAAGATAGTATTAAAGTGATCATGACCAAGAATCTTACGAAGTTTATAAATCACATCACCATAGAAGTCAGGTTGTGATAGTCCTTGTCGCAGAAGAGTCCTTAAAATACTTTTATATTTGGAAAGAAGATCAGGGGTTACGATAATAAAATTTTGCAAAGGTTTTGCGAAGTTTATGGTAACGGTAACCCTGACTGAGCAGCTTTTTAGTTATACAAAGATTACGAACATTAAAGTGCTTAACTCGAGTACAAGCTCTTGAAAAATGAATAAGTTCAGACACATACATCCCATAAGAAGTTGCTCGGGGAACATCCCCATCCAAGTGGGGATAAATAACAATGTCAAAATTATTTCACCATTTTTAATCGAGAGATCTAAATCGAGAAAAGAAGCGTTATTATCAGATATATTAGCTTTGTTAAGCTGAAGTTCTTTAGGATAAATGTCAATGTTCAATATGTCATCCAGATACCGAGAGGTGTCATTAAAGGCTTCAATAGCATCTACCTGGGTATCTGGTGAAAGACTCAACATGAAATCTCTTTTATAGCAAAATAAAAACAAATCTGCGACAAGTGGTGCACATTTCGTAACCATAGGGATACCAACAATTTGACTATTATTAAACAATATCTCAGCAATCATCTTTAATATCTGAAGAGGAAAGTAATATTACTCCAAAACAAATACAGCTGATTTCTAATAAGCACACATGCTTGGCTCAACTGCTATAATATGCTTTTTGTGTACAATATGCCCATGTACCACAAAAAGTAATGTTGCACTTGTAATGGGCACTCTTCGGGCAGAAAAATAAGATAAAGTTATATATAGAAACTCGGAGTTGCATGTTGACTGATGATATACACAGATCTCTGACTGTGCCAGCATCTTGATGAATCTCGAAGTGGCATATTGACTGATGACATTGCACAGATCGCGGCCATTGTCAGCATGATGATGAATCCCGATGTAGAATGTTGACTGATGGCATCCACAGATCGCGGCCAGTGTCAACATGATGATGAATCTCAAAGTGGCATGTTGATTGATGACATCCACAGATCTCGGCCAGTGTCAGCACGATAATGAATTTTGGAGTGGAATGACTGATGACATGCACAGACCTCTGCCAATGCCAGCATGACGATGAATCTCGAAGTGGAATGTTGACTGATGACATTAACAGATCTCGGTCAAAGCCAGCATGATGATTAATCACCAAGTGGCATGTTGACTGATGACTTTCACAGATAGCGGCCAGTACCAGCATGATGATGAATCCCGACGTAGCAGGGTCACAGATAACATCCACAGATCTCGGCCAGTGCCAGCTTGATGAAGTGGCATGTTGATTGATGACATGCACAGATCTCTGTCAATGCCATCATGATGATGAATATAGGAGTGGCATGTTGACTGATGACATGCACAGATCGCGGTCAGTTCTACCATGATGATGAATCTCGGAGTAGCTTGTTGACTGGTGACTTGCACATATCTAATAAACGAAATAACACAAGAAACTGGAAAATCTACCAAAAGCGCTGGCTCAGCAGTTTATAAGGGACGCGTATTTGCAATATTTCTTCAAATATAATTGTATATACCAAGATCTGTCAAACAACAAACACGTCAGCTGCACCTGGATGAATCACGGTTTATACTACTGCTAAACCTCATAATAATAACATTTGCTTGTTCCAATCATTTTGATAAAGGAAAAGATTAATAAATATACTTAAAGTCAAATTGTTCAATAGCGTAAAACACCTGCTACTTTTCAAACTACCAAAAAGCAATCATTTCGACAGACCGTCTGACGTTAAATTACCAATTTATGATATTGTTTGTAATGATATTTGAATACTTGAATGAATGATGTTTAATAAATACGGGCATAACTTTACAGTCGATAGAATATAATGAGATTTCTAATTAAGATAAAAGCATGTTGCATCACAAATATACACTAATTACATTATTAGGCGCAGAAACGTGGACGAGAAAGGTCATGGGGATATGAGAGTCAGAGGAACACTGGAGAAATATGACAACGCCGCCCACCGGCCATCCACAAACTGCACAGTTTGGGACCTAGAACATACATTGGTTTGTAGGATGTGTTCAAAAGTAAATGAAAATATAGAATATATAGTAAACATAGCACTGCAATAAATAGGCAATTCATGGATCATATACAAATATCGAACAGGCAGTGTACATAACGCAGCCATTAACTCGCAGTTCAAACAACAAATACATGGATCATATACAAACATCGAACAGGCAGTGTACATAACGCAGACATAAACCGCAGTTCAAACAACAAATACGTGGATCATATACAAACATCGAACAGGCAGTGTACATAACAGCCATAAACACGCAGTTCAAACAACAAATACATGTATCCTATACAAACATCGAAACGACAGTGTACACAAAGCAGCCATAAACATGCATTTCAAACAACAAATACATGGATCATATACAAACATCGAACAGGCAGTGTACATAACGCAGCCATAAACCCGCAGTTCAAACAACAAATGCATGGATCATATACAAACATCGAACAGGCAGTGTACATAACGAAGTCATAAACACACAGTTCAAACAACAAATACATGGATCATACACAAACACCGAACAGGCAATGTAGATAACGCAGCCATAAACACGCAGTTCAAACAACAAATACATGGATCATATACAAACATCGAACAGGCAGTGTACATAACGCATCATAAACACGCAGTTCAAACAACGAATACATGGATCATATACAAACATCGAACATGCAGTGTATATAACGCAGCCATAAACACGCAGTTCTAACAACACATGCATTGATCATATACAAGCATCGGACATGCAGTGTACATAACGCAGCCATAAACATGCATACATGAATCATATACAAACATCGAACAGGCAGTGTACATAACGCAGCCATAAACAACAAATACATTGCATGAGTATATATACAGAGTGAGACACCAATCGCATACAAGTATTGATACTATAGGGGTACCGCCTTGGTACGGTCAGGGACAAAATCAGCTACGTACGAGGGTTGATACTAGGGGTACCGCCGTGGTACGGTCAGGGACAACATCAGCTACGTACGAGGGTTGATACTAGGGGTACCGTCTTGGTACGGTCAGGGACAAAATCTGCTACGTACGAAGGTTGATATTAAGGGTACCGCCGTGGTACGGTCAAGGACATCAACCACCCACATACAAGGCTTGATACTAGGAGTGCATCCTTGGAACGGTCAGGGGCAACATAAACTACATACGAGGGTTGATACTAGAGATACGGCCATGTTACGGTCAGGGACAGCAGCGACCACATGCGAGAGTTGATACAAGAGATGGATCATATATCTTGTATGCAACAGAGATGCCGTCTTGAAACGGTCAGGGACAACAGTAACAGCAACCACATGCGAGGGTTGATACCTAGATATACCGCCTTGTAACGGTCAGGGACAACAGCAACCACATGCGAGTGTTGATACAAGAGATACCGCCTTGGAACGGTGAGGGACAACAGCAACCACATGCGAGCATTGGTACTAGAGATACATGTACCGCCTTGGAACGGTCAGGGACAACAGCAACCACATGCGAACATTGATACTCGGAGTTCCGCCTTGGAAAATTCAGATACAACATTAACCACATGCGAGGCTGATATTAGGAGTACCTCCTCGCAACGATCATTAGCAACACATCCGTAAAGCTTTAAATCGGGTTCTAAAGGGTTACAAACCACACTTTAAATTGTTGTTTATATAACTCTTGCTCTTCATTCCATAAATGAAACAGTACTGCATCCTTGACATGAAATATGTATATAAGATAAATTACCATGTCAAACGTACGTCAAAGTGACACGCACTCGTGAAAACCTTTGAGTTTTCCGAAAACGAGTACCATTCTACATTATAAAGAGCTCGACAAATCGCGCTTTCAAACAGAGAATTGTTACATCAATTGTGTCTTCGCTACGTCAATATCATTTAACCTTGTGACCTGAACATTAATATACATGATTGGTCTGATGTTACGGGTAAAATGTACTGAGAAAGGAAATGCAAAATCAGCAACAATTATTTCTAAAATATAATCAAAGAATTTATTCAAATAGTACAATGAAAGTTATTCACTTACAGAATAAGCATCAATTAGATACAATATATGTAATACTGATAATGAATTGCTTGTTAGAGAATTTAACATTGAGGGGTGTACCCTAGAATCTGGTTTAAATCCCCAGCCCAAGCGCCCTTTTTTGCCATTGATCGTTCCAATGAGGTAGCCCTTTGTGCTATAAAACACGTCCGCACGTGTTGTGCTACAAAAAAACGACCGCAACATATGATTCACTTGTTATGCTACAAAACACGTCTGCAATATATGACTCACGTGTTATGCTACAAAACACGTCTGCAATACATAACTCACGTGTTGTGCTACAAGTCTCGTCTGCAATACATGACTCATTTGGTGTGCTACAAGACACGTCCACAATATATGGCTCACAGTATATGATTCATGTTTAGCGCTACTTATACTAATGACATCTGCATTTATTAAGTTATGTAAGGATACGAGAAGTTATTTTTGTCTAGAACACTGCCATTTGTTAGTAATTATATAGCACAAAACACGAGTCATATATTGTTGATGTGTCTTGTAGCACACCACTTGAATCATATATAGTGCGCGTGTTTTGTCGCACAAAACATCACTCATGTATTGCGGACGTATCTCGTATCACAAAGCATGAGTCATATAATGCTGACGTGTCTTGTTGACTATATGACAGCGATCAAAGTTTGACTTTTATAGAACATGTATCGATACATTTCAGGGAATATATGTTATAAATGGTCCCGCCCTAGAATCGAAACATTCGAAGGAATATATTTTATAAATGGGCCCTCCAAGGACTCCCATGTTTGCATAACATCATTGTAAACGTATCAATGAAAATACATATAGGTTACGGTTAACATTATTTTGGTAATGTGTAGTCGAAGTAGCGGTTTTGCGTAACATTTGAGTGTTAACGTTAAAACAGATTCTGGCCGTAATGGTTATAACTTGTATATTTGTACGCTTCACAAAACTATATAATCATAGATGGCGTAGCAACGGATATATCAGTATACCATAAATAGTCCAATCTAAGTGGGTAAAATGGTAAAAAGGGAAATATCAGGCGGACTGCGGGTGAACAGCGAGAATCGTCATAGAAACGACATATATCCGCCAAAGTAAGAGGGACAACAGCAGTAAAGCTGGCGGAAAACGGAGTAAGGGGAAATGAATAACAGATAAGAGGGTTGAGAAGGTTCGAAAAACATAATAGAACAAAATGACAAGGTGACTCGTACGGGCGATAGGACATTACAATTGTGTAAATCGTTATAGTTAGCTTAAAACGTGGATGAGATATAACAGGTAATATTAGAATATTACACATTTTATATGTATGCATACTGGATTGTATTAAAGGCAATTTTAGTAGGAGATACATATCCTAAGCTTGTACATCAGCATTTACATTCTTATATCACTTAGAATAGGCCGTTACAGTAACACTTACGCCTGGTGTGCAAATAACAACTGTAACAGCTCTTGACGCATGTCTGGAAGTAATCCGAGCTTTCTCTGACCCTTAAAGCCTTTGTATTTAGTTTTGTTAGGGTCAGAGCAACTCCTATAGTGAACACTGGGGTATTACTGAAAATAAATGAGGCATGCACTTTTAACGGTGTCTGCGGCGCCTGGTCCCTTATTTTACTATAATTTAGCCTAACAAATCGATCAACTGATGTTTATTATACCAAATTTCAATCACAAAACTGTACCTTTATCGATTGCAGTCTGCGCAAACTTTAGCACTTAGATTGTTTTCAACAATAATGGACGTTTTTTATTGACAAAGTAGTACATAAAAGGTCTATTTGTTCAATATTGCTATAATGCAGACCTCTGAGGATGGATTAGATGCATATTCCCTGATAACAAATGTCGGAAATATAATATTGTGTTACTTCGTCTGAAATGGGTTGACCGTTACAACTTTAGTAAGATTAATATAACAAATATTTCGGTTCAAGTAGGTAAATAAATATACTAATAATGGCCTTAGATGCTCGAAATGTTTATTCAATACATACTTTCTTAGATATATTGACTTAAAACCAAGAGTGTCGCTCGTATCACTCGCAGGAGAGGAGATCCCCGCGTTTTCACTATAGGAACCGCTCTGACCGTACACAGCCAGATTAAATATCAAAATCATAAAAAGGGCTGGTAAGGTCAGAGAAAGCTCGGATTAGTCTGGAAGCATATTCGCGTGTCGGTATTACTGCATCATTCGTTTCGCACACTTTCCCGTTCGCGCATCGTTTTTTTCACATATCGGTCGTTTCGCTCATCAATTTTATGTTCGTGAATAAGAGTTTTAATAGCGTTTAAATGATAATTTAATTATAATGATAATGCGCACTCATATTCATTCATTATTCTAATATAAACATGGTTTCGATGAATTTGATTATTTGTCATCTGTTCGGGAATTCATTTGTTTAATTTCCCATTTACCACCCATTCTTGTCCGGAGAATAACTGAAAAACTACTAATGGGGATGGAATGGAACTTCAAACAATAATTCAGGACAACAAGATTAAGTGCAGAGTGCATGTATCATAACTCTACCTTCCTTTAAATAATAATTTATTGTTATACATGAGTGTTTTAAAATATGAATTGAATAACTTTTCAATTATGTCATTAACTTAATAAATGGCCAATTCAATTTCATATCGGTGTATCTCTTTTATTTATTCCATTGGAAGTGTATACTTTGAATTTACATCAAACAGAGAGCAACTCGGGAGTGAGAATAGGTTAATAATGTAAGGTCAACATAAATAAGAGTTATTTTCCTTCGTTATTTTATACTTAGAATTCTTCTCCAGAGCATAACTTAAAAAATACTAATGAGATCGGAATGAAACTTCACACACTTCTGGCGGGCAATGTGAGAAAGTGCAGAGAGCATGAACCATAACTCTGTCTTCATTCACAAATAAGTTATTGTTCTTTGTAATTTTAATCTTAGAGTTGTCGAAACACTACTAATGCGACTGGAAGGACACATAATCATAGAGGACAATGAGAGTAAGTGCAGAGTGCTTGATCTACAACTATATCTACAAGTATATCTTCATTTAAGTTAGAGTTATTGCCCTTTGTAAGTGTAGAATGCTTCGCTGGAGCATAACTTATACACTTCACACATTAATGATGAAGGCCAGAGAGAGGAAGCGTAGAGTGCTAGAACCATAACTCCCTCTTCACACAATGATAAAGGCCAAAGAGAGGAAGCGTAGAGTGCTAGAACCATAACTCCCTCTTCGTTAAAATTAATGTTACAGCCCTATTGTAATTTTCTACATAAAAATCTTGGAATGGAGCTTCCCTTGAAAAGAACTAATGGGCCTTGCATGAAAGTTCACACAGTGATCGAGGAAGTATAGAAAGCAAAAAACATAACTTTGTCTTCATTCAAGTTAGAGTTATTGCCCTTTAAAATTTCATGCATACAATTATTGTTAAACTGATGAAACATTCAAAGAAAGCCTCCAATTCTATCATAATGACAACAACATAATTAGTGGCTGCATTATTTTTTTTCCATATTTTGTTTGGTTAATTGTTTTACATGCAAACTTTTCTGCGATGACCTGATGCTGTGCATCAATATTTTCTTGTACATGTATATAATGTAATATGCAATGAAACGGTAAGTGTAGGGCAGACAAGCCTTTTGAGTAAAGCAACGTATGGAACATATAACACCAATGCAGCTGTGTCTGTATGATGAGCAATGTGTGACACAACAACGAATTTTCGCTAAATAAACGTTTAAACTGAAATCTACTATGACATATGTCTCCACTACAATTGTTTATTATTAGCTTATTAAGCAAAATATGCTTCTATATTAACTTTGTTTTCAATATTGACTGGTTCGTTCTGTCAAGGCTACTCGTCGACTGTTTCATTTACTTGTGCTATACAACGTTTTGCTTTGTAAACGAGTGAGAAGCATGAATAGTTACAGAAACATTTAAAACACTATATGAGTGAGAAGCATGAATAATTACAGAAACAGTTACAACACTATATGAGGGAGAAGCATGAATAATTACAGAAACATTTACAACACTATATGAGTGAGAAGCATGAATGATTTCAGAAAGAAGTATGAAAGGAGAAATTTGGAAATCGTCGAACACGATAAATACAAAAAGTATTGCAGTTTCAGCTCGACTGTTCATTAATGGTAGTAAAAAGTGCTTGCAACCGTTCACGCTCTCTAACCCCGGGTTGAGCAGAACTCAATGATTAAAATACCAATAGTACAGAAATTGAGCCATACCGAAGACGGTATGCATATGACGGTGAACATGGAACCTTCAATGAGGTGTTTTCACACCATAACTTGGACAGCGGCATATGGTCCCAATTTCTAACAAAACGCTTTTCACTAAACGACAAAACAATCTGCGAAAAAACATGAAATTTAGCTGGGAGCAGAGGCTATGAAGCGTGCGTATCACAGGTAATAGTCAAAAGAAACATTGACAGCACTATATGAGCGAGAAGCGTAAATAATTACAGAAAAATTTACAACACTATATGAGTGAGAAGCATGAATAATTACAGAAACATGTACACTACTATATGAATGAAAAGCATGAATAATTACAAAACATTTACACCATATATGAGTGAGAAGCATGAATAAATACAGAAACAGTTACAGCGCTATATGAGTGAGAAGCATGCATAATTACAGAAACATTTACAGCACTATATGAGTGAAAAGAATGAATGATTACAAAAACATTTACAGCGCTATATGAGTGAGAAGCATGAATAATTATAGAAACATATACAGTACTATAAGGGTGAATAGCATGAATAATTACAGGAACATTTACAACACTATATGAGTGAGAAGCATGTATAATTGCAGAAACATATGCAAAACTATATTCGGTGAAGCATGAAAAATTACAGAAACATTTACAACACTATATGGCTGAGAAGCATGAATAATTACAGAAACATTTACAGCGATAATAAGAGAGAAGCATGAATAATTAGAGAAACATTTAGAGCACTATATGAGTGCGAAGCATGAATAATTAAAAAATTGTTAAAACCACTATATGAGTGAGAAGCAGGAATAATTACAAAAACATATACAGCACTATATGAGTGCGAAGCATGAATAATTACAGAAATATTAACACCACTATATAAGAGAAAAGCATGAATATGAGTGAGAAGCATGAATAATTGCAGAGACATATACACCACTATATTCGGAGAAGCATGAACAATTACAGAAATATTTACAAAACTATATAGCTGAGAAGCATGAATAATTACAGAGACATTAACAGCGATATATGCGGGAGAAGCATGAATAATTCCATAAACATTTAGAGCACTATATGAGTGAGAATCATGAATAATAACAGAAACGAATACAACATTATATGAGTGCAAAGAATGAATAATTACAGAAATGTTAACACCACTATATGAGTGAGAAGCATGAATAATTACAGAAATATTTACACCGCTATATGAGTTAAAAGCAGGAATAATTAAAGAAACATTAACTATACTATATGAGTGAGTAGCATTAATAATTACAAAACATTTACACCATATATGAATGAGAAGCATGAATAATTATATAAACCTTTACAGCGCTATATGAGTGAAAAGCATGAATAATAACAGAAACATTTACAGCGCTATATGTGTGAGAACCATGAATAATAACAGGAGCATTTACAACATTGTATGAGTGAGAAGCATGAATAATTGCAGAAACATATACACCACTATATTTGGAGAAGCATGAAAAATTACAGAATCTTTTACAAAACTATATGGCTGAGAAGCATGAATAATTACAGAAACATTTACAAGACTATATGAGAGAGCAGAATGAACAATGGCAGGAACATTTAGAGCGATATATGAGGGAGAAGCGTGAATAATTACAGAAACATATACAACATTATATGAGTGCAAAGCATGAATAAATACAGAAATAGTAACACCGCTATATGAGTGAGAAGCATGAATAATTACAGAAACGTTTACAATACTATATGAGTAAGAAGCATGACTAATTACAGGAACATTTACAACACTATGTGAGTGAAAAGCATGAATAACTACAGAAACATTTACAGCGGTATATGCGGGAGAAGCATGAATAATTACAGAAAAATGTAGAGCACTATATGAGTAAGAATCATGAATAATTACAGAAACATATACAACACTAAATGAGTGCAAAGCATGAATAATTACAAAAATATTAACATCAATATATGAGTGAGAAGCATTAATATTTACAGAAATATTTACAACACTATATGCGTGAGAAGCATGACTAATTATAGGAACATTTACAACACCATATGAGTGAAAAGAATGAATAACTACAAAACATTTTAACACCATATATGAGTGAGAAGCATGAATAATTACAAAACATTTACAGCACTATATGAGTGAGAAGCATGAATAATTACATAAACATTTACAGCACAATATGAGTGAGAACCATGAATAATTACAGAAACACTTACAGGGATTTATTAGTGAGAACCATGAATAATTACAGAAAAATTTACACAAATATATGAGTGAGAAGCATGAATAGTTACAGAAATATTTACACCTCTATATGAGTGAAAAGCATGAATAATTACAAAACATTTTACCACCATATATGCGTGAGAAGCATGATTAATTACAGAAACATTTACACCAGTATATTAGGAGAAGCAGGAAAATTACAGAAACATTTACAAAACTATATGACTGAGAAGCATAAATAATTACAGAAACATTTACAAGACTATATGAGTGAGAAGCATGAATAATTACAGAAACATTTACAGCGCTATATGAGTGAGAAGCATGAATAATTACAGAAACATTTACAGCGCTATATGACTGAGAAGCATGAATAATTACAAAACATTTTAACAACATATATGAGTGAGAAGCATGAATAATTACAGAAATATTTACATCACTATATTAAGAGAAGCAGGAAATTTACAGAATCATTTACAAAACTATATGACTGAGAAGCATGAATAATTACAGAAACATGTACATGACTATATGAGTGAGAAGCATGAATATTACAGAAACATTTACAGCGCTATATGACTGAGAAGCATAAATAATTACAGAAACATTTACAAGACTATATGAGTGAGAAGAATGAATAAATGCAAAAAAGTTTACAATACTTCATGAGTGAGAAGAATGAATAATAACATAAATATTTACACCACTATATGAGTGAGAAGCATGAATAATTACAGAAACATGTATAGCACTATATGAGTGAAAAGCACGAATGATTATAGAAACATGTACACCCCTATATGAGTGTGAAGCATGTATAATTACAGAAACATTTACAACACTATATGAGTGCGAAGCATGACTAATAACATAAATATTTACACCACTATATGAGTGAGATGTATGAATAATTACAGCAACGTTTACAAGAATATATGAGTGAGAATTTTGAATAATTACTGAACCATTTACACAACTATATGAGTGAGAAGCATGAATAATTACAGAAACATTTATATCACTATATGAGTGAGAAGCAAGAACAATTACAGAAACATATACATCACTATATGAGTGAGAAGCATGAATAATTACAAAAACATTTACAACACTATATGAGTGAGAAGAATGAATAATTGCAAAAAAGTTTACAATACTACATGAGTGAGAAGCATGACTAATAACATAAATATTTACACCACTATATGAGTGAGAAGCATGAATAATTACAGAAACATGTATAGCACTATATGAGTGAAAAGCACGAATGATTATAGAAACATGTACACACCTATATGAGTGTGAAGCATGTATAATTACAGAAACATTTACAACACTATATGAGTGCGAAGCATGACTAATAACATAAATATTTACACCACTATATGAGTGAGATGTATGAATAATTACAGAAACATTTATAGCTCTATATGCGAGAGAAGCATGACTCATTACAGAAACATTTACACCACTTTATCAGTGAGAAGCATACATAATTACAGCAACATTTACAAGACTATATGAGTGAGAATTTTGAATAATTACTCAAACATTTACACAACTATATGAGTGAGAAGCATGAATAATTACAGAAACATTTACAACACTATATGAGTGAGAAGAATGAATAATTGCAAAAAAGTTTACAATACTACATGAGTGAGAAGCATGACTAATAACATAAATATTTACACCACTATATGAGTGAGAAGCATGAATAATTACAGAAATATGTATAGCACTATATGAATGAAAAGCACGAATGATTACAGAAACATGTACACCCCTATATGAGTGTGAAGCATGTATAATTACAGAAACATTTACAACACTATATGAGTGCGAAGCATGACTAATAACATAAATATTTACACCACTATATGAGTGAGATGTATGAATAATTACAGAAACATTTATAGCTCTATATGCGAGAGAAGCATGACTCATTACAGAAACATTTACACCACTTTATCAGTGAGAAGCATGAATAATTACAGCAACATTTACGACACTATATGATTGAAAAGAATGAATAATTGCAAAACATTTTACAATACTACATGAGTGAGAAGAATGAATAATTGCAAAAAACTTTTACAACACTACATGAGTGACAAGCATGAATAATTATTGAAACATTTACAACACTATATGAGTGAGAAGAATGAATAATTGCAAAAACGTTTACAACACTATATGAGTGAGAAGCATGAATAATTATAGAAACATTTACACCACTACATAAGCGAGAAGCAAGAATAATTACAGAAACATTTACAGAGATATATGAGTGCGAATCATAACTAATTACAGAAATATATATCCCATTATATGAACGAGAAGCATGAATAATTTCAGGACCATTTACAACACTATATGAGAGAGAAGCATGAATACTTACAGAAACATTTACACCATTATATGAGTGAGAAGCATGAATACCTACAGAACATTTACACCGCTATATGAGTGAGAAGCATGAATACCTACAGAACATTTACACCACTATATGAGTGAGAAGCATGAATACCTACAGAACATTTACACCACTATATGGCTGAGAAGCATGAATAATTACAGAAACATGTATAGCACTATATGAGTGAAAAGCACGAATGATTACAGAAACATGTACACCCCTATATGAGTGTGAAGCATGTATAATTACAGAAACATTAACACCACTATATAAGTGTGAAGCATGAATAATTACAGAAAGATTTATATCACTATAAGAGCGAGAAGCATGAAATATTACAGAAACATTTACAGCTCTGTATGAGAGAAAAGCATGACTAATTACAGAAACATTTATAAGACTACATGAGTGACAATCTTGAATAATTACTGAAACATTTACACCACTATATGAGTGAGAAGCATGAAAAATTACAGAAACATGTACATCACTATATGAGTGAGAATCATGAATAATTACAGAAACATTTACAACACTATATGAGTGAGAAGAATGAATAATTGCAAAAAAGTTTACAATACTACATGAGTGAGAAGCATGAATAATTATAGAAACATTTACAACACTATATGTGTGAAAAGCATGAATAATTACAGAAACATTGACAGCGATATATGAGTGCGATGCATGAATAATTACAGAAACATTTAGAGCATTATATGAGTGCGAATCATAAATAATTTCAGAAACATTTACACCACTATATGAGTGAGAAGCATGAATAATTACAGAAACATGTATAGCACTATATGAGTGAAAAGCACGAATGATTACAGAAACATGTACACCCCTATATGAGTGTGAAGCATGTATAATTACAGAAACATTTACAACACTATATGAGTGAGAAGCATGACTAATAACATAAATATTTACACCACTATATGGGTGATATGTACGAATAATTATAGAAACATTTACAACACTATATGAGTGAGAAGAATGAATAATTGCAAACACTTTTACAACACTACATGAGTGAGAAGCATGAATAATTATAGAAACATTTACACCACTACATAAGCGAGAAGCAAGAATAATTACAGAAACATTTACAACACTATATGGGTGAAAAGCATGAATAATTATAGAAACATTTACACCACTATATGAGTGAGAAGCATGAATAATTACAGAAACATGTATAGCACTATATGAGTGAAAAGCACGAATGATTACAGAAACATTTACACCCCTATATGAGTGTGAAGCATGTATAATTACAGAAACATTTACACCACTATATGTGTGTGAAGCATGTATAATTACAGAAACATTTATATCACTATATTAGTGAGAAGCAAAATAATTACAGAAACATTTACAACACTTCCACTATATGAGTGTGAAGCATGAATAATTACAGAAACATTTCTATCACTATATGAGTGAGAAGCAAGAATAATTACAGAAACATTTACAACACTATATGAGTGTGAAGCATGAATAATTACAGAAAGATTTATATCACTATATGAGTGTGAAGCATGAATAATTACAGAAACATTTATATCACTATATGAGTGTGAAGCAAGAATAATTACAGAAACATTTACAACACTATATGTGTGTGAAGCATGTATAATTACAGAAACATTTATATCACTATATGAGTGTGAAGCTTGAATAATTACAGAAACATTTATATCACTATATGAGTGTGAAGCAAGAATAATTACAGAAACATTTACACCACTATATGAGTGTGAAGCATGAATAATTACAGAAACATTTATATCACTATATGAGTGTGAAGCAAGAATAATTACAGAAACATTTATATCACTATATGAGTTTGTATCATGAATAATTACAGAAACATTTATATCACTATATGAGTGTGAAGCATGAATAATTGCAGAAAGATTTATATCACTATATGAGTGTGAAGCAAGAAAAATTACAGAAACATTTATATCACTATATGAGTGAGAAGCATGAATAATTACAGAAACATTTATATCACTATATGAGTGTGAAGCAAGAATAATTACAGAAACATTTACAACACTATATGTGTGTGAAGCATGAATAATTACAGAAACATTTATATCACTATATGAGTGTGAAGCATGAATAATTGCAGAAAGATTTATATCACTATATGAGTGTGAAGCAAGAGAAATTACAGAAACATTTATATCACTATATGAGTGAGAAGCATGAATAATTACAGAAACATTTATATCACTATATGAGTGAGAAGCAAGAATAATTACAGAAACATTTACAACACTATATGTGTGTGAAGCAGGTATAATTACAGAAACATTTACACCACTATATGAGTGTGAAGCATGAATAATTACAGAAACATTTATATCACTATATGAGTGAGAAGCATGAATAATTACAGAAAGATTTACAACACTATATGAGTGTGAAGCAAGAATAATTACAGAAACATTTATATCACTATATGAGTGAGAAGCAAGAATAATTACAGAAACATTTATATCACTATATGAGTGAGAAGCATGAATAATTACAGAAACATTTACAACACTATATGTGTGTGAAGCATGTATAATTACAGAAACATTTACACCACTATATGAGTGAGAAGCATGAATAATTACAGAAACATTTATATCACTATATGAGTGAGAAGCAAGAATAATTACAGGAACATTTATATCACTATATGAGTGTGAAGCATGAATAATTACAGAAACATTTATATCACTATATGAGTGTGAAGCATGAATAATTACAGAAACATTTATATCACTATATGAGTGAGAAGCAAGAATAATTACAGAAACATTTATATCACTGTATGAGTGTGCAGCATGAATAATTACAGAAACATTTATATCACTATATGAGTGTGAAGCATGAATAATTACAGAAACATTTATATCACTATATGAGTGAGAAGCAAGAATAATTACAGAAACATTTATATCACTATATGTGTGTGAAGCATGAATAATTACAGAAACATTTATATCACTATATGAGTGAGAAGCAAGAATAATTACAGAAACATTTATATCACTATATGAGTGAGAAGCATGAATAATTACAGAAACATTTACAACACTATATGAGTGTGAAGCATGAATAATTACAGAAACATTTATATCACTATATGAGTGAGAAGCAAGAATAATTACAGAAACATTTATATCACTATATGAGTGTGAAGCATGAATAATTACAGAAACATTTATATCACTATATGAGTGAGAAGCAAGAATAATTACAGAAACATTTACAACACTATATGAGTGTGAAGCATGAATAATTACAGAAACATTTACAACACTATATGAGTGTGAAGCATGAATAATTACAGAAACATTTATATCACTATATGAGTGAGAAGCAAGAATAATTACAGAAACATTTACAACACTATATGAGTGTGAAGCATGAATAATTACAGAAACATTTACAACACTACATGAGTGTGAAGCATGAATAATTACAGAAACATTGATAACACTATATGAGTGAGAAGCATGAATAATTACAGAAACATTTACAACACTATATGAGTGTGAAGCATGAATAATTACAGAAACATTTATATCACTATATGAGTGAGAAGCAAGAATAATTACAGAAACATTTACAACACTATATGAGTGTGAAGCATGAATAATTACAGAAACATTTACAACACTACATGAGTGTGAAGCATGAATAATTACAGAAACATTTATAACACTATATGAGTGAGAAGCATGAATAATTACAGAAACATTTACAACACTATATGAGTGTGAAGCATGAATAATTACAGAAACATTTATATCACTATATGAGTGAGAAGCAAGAATAATTACAGAAACATTTACAACACTATATGAGTGTGAAGCATGAATAATTACAGAAACATTTATATCACTATATGAGTGTGAAGCATGAATAATTACAGAAACATTTATATCACTATATGAGTGAGAAGCAAGAATAATTACAGAAACATTTATATCACTATATGAGTGTGAAGCATGAATAATTACAGAAACATTTACAACACTATATGAGTGTGAAGCATGAATAATTACAGAAACATTTATAACACTATATGAGTGAGAAGCATGAATAATTACAGAAACATTTACAACACTATATGAGTGTGAAGCATGAATAATTACAGAAACATTTATATCACTATATGAGTGAGAAGCATGAATAATTACAGAAACATTTACAACACTACATGAGTGTGAAGCATGAATAATTACAGAAACATTTATAACACTATATGAGTGAGAAGCATGAATAATTACAGAAACATTTACAACACTATATGAGTGTGAAGCATGAATAATTACAGAAACATTTATATCACTATATGAGTGAGAAGCAAGAATAATTACAGAAACATTTACAACACTATATGAGTGTGAAGCATGAATAATTACAGAAACATTTACAACACTACATGAGTGTGAAGCATGAATAATTACAGAAACATTTATAACACTATATGAGTGAGAAGCATGAATAATTACAGAAACATTTGCAACACTATATGAGTGTGAAGCATGAATAATTACAGAAACATTTATATCACTATATGAGTGAGAAGCAAGAATAATTACAGAAACATTTACAACACTATATGAGTGTGAAGCATGAATAATTACAGAAACATTTATATCACTATATGAGTGTGAAGCATGAATAATTACAGAAACATTTATATCACTATATGAGTGAGAAGCAAGAATAATTACAGAAACATTTATATCACTATATGAGTGTGAAGCATGAATAATTACAGAAACATTTACAACACTATATGAGTGTGAAGCATGAATAATTACAGAAACATTTATAACACTATATGAGTGAGAAGCATGAATAATTACAGAAACATTTACAACACTATATGAGTGTGAAGCATGAATAATTACAGAAACATTTATATCACTATATGAGTGAGAAGCAAGAATAATTACAGAAACATTTACAACACTTTATGAGTGTGAAGCATGAATAATTACAGAAACATTTATATCACTATATGAGTGAGAAGTAAGAATAATTACAGAAACATTTACAACACTATATGTGTGTGAAGCATGTATAATTACAGAAACATTTACACCACTATATGAGTGAGAAGCATGAATAATTACAGAAACATTTACACCACTATTAATACGTTCCATTTGCGTTTAACTGTTTCCATAATTTCGTTACAAATCTGTAATAATTATCTTTTAACATAACAGAATGTTATTCAGATCATTACAAGGCCGTCTTCCTCCTGAACAAAATTATATTAAGATGTGTTTTTTCCACAAATCGTAACAAAATTTGGTTAAGACGAGTTTGTTCAAATCTTTCCTAAGCGGTCTTCCAACTGAACACAATTCTGTTAAGATGATTTTTCCTACAAATTGTTAACATAATTTTGTTTGTTAAACGAATGTATTCAAATATCATAACTATGCGATCTTCCACCTTAACAAAATTCTTCTAAGATGATATCATTTTTTTAAAATCGTTAACACAATTCTGTTAAGATGATATATTATAATTATTAACGACTTGTAAAAAAAAATATCATCAATTCTGTTAAGATGATACATTATAATTATTAACGACTTGTAAAAAAAAATAATATCATCTTAACAGAATTTTGTTAAGATCATTACTAGGCTGTCTTCCACCTGAACAAAATTCTGTTGAGATGGGTTGTTTTTTTACAAATCGTTAACAAAGTCTTGTTAAGACGAGTGTGTTCAAATCTTTACTAGGCGGTCTTCCAACTTAACACACTTATTTTTAAGATGATTTTTTCTACAAATCGTTAACAATTTGTTCAAATATATTTACTAGACGGTCTTCCACCTTAACAAAATTCTGTTAAGATGAAATTATTTTTTTAAGTCTTTAACAGAACTTTGTTAAGATTTTTTTTAAATCATTAACAAAATTCTGTTAAGACGATTGTCTTTCTACAAATCGTTAACAAAATTGTGTTAAGACGAATGTGTCAAATATCTTTACTAGGCGGTCTTCCACCTTAACAAAATTCTGTTCAGATGATGTTTTTTTTAAAATCATTTACAGAATTTTGTTAAGATTTTTTTTAATCGTTTACAAAATTCTGTTAAGATGAATTTTTTTCTACAAATCGTTAACACAATTGGGTTAAGACGAATGTGTTCAAATATCTTTACTAGGCGGTCTTCCACCTTTACAAAATTCCGTTAAGATTATATTTTTTTTAAATCGTTAACAAATTTCGGTTAAAATAATGTCGTTTTTTTACTAATCGTTAATAATTGTCTTTCAACATAACAGTTCAGATTATTACTAGGCCGTCTTCCACCTCAACAACATTCTGTTAAAATGTTTTTGTTTTTTTTCACAAATCGTTAACACAATTTTGTTAATACGAGTGTGTTCAAATCTTTACTAGAAGGTCTTCCACCTTAACAAAATTCAGTTAAGATGTTGTTTTAGAATTGTCTGAAGACGAATGTGTTCAATTATCATTACTAGATATTTAAAAAAAACTGAACAAAAGCCGAGCTCGCTACCGTCTGAGCTAACCGGGCCAGATGTATAACGCAAGAGATGCAACGCAAAAAAGCTAATGCGCTAAATGATGTCATGTCATCAGCAGAAAATGTAAATAATGTGGGTCCAACATTATTTACAAATAATAAATAAAAACTTTTTTTTCAAACTCACAAATGTATTACTACAGGTTTATATGGTAATGTTTTCATGTATACATTTCACTGAATAAAAATCCGACAGTTATATGGCTATGCTCTATACATGTTTACTTATGGACAGTCCCTTTAAGATGATATATAAAAAAAAAAATTTTAAATCGTTAACATAATTCTGTTAAGATGATATATTTTTTTTAAAAATCGTTAATAATTGTCGTTCAACATAACAGTATGTTGTTAAGATCTTTACTAAGAGGGCTCCACCTCAAAACAATTCTGTTAAGATGGTTTTTTTTCCTTTTCCTTTTTACAAATTGTAACAGATTTTCGTTAAGTATGAGGCGCCGTAATGCTTTTAAGTACATATTACATATTTGAATGAGTGATATCGTTAATTCTAATTAGTAATATCACTGATTCAAAATGAAAGGGTGATATCACCTATTGAATAGGTGATATCACTCATTCGCTTTGAATAAGTGATATCACTGATTCCAATGAGTGATATCAATGATTCGAATAGATGATATCACCCATTCAATAGGTAATTTCACGCATTTAGAATGAATCGATGATATCACATATCTGAAGGCGTGATATCACATATTCAGATCAGTGATATCACCGATTCGAATAGGTGATTTCACCAAATGATATTGAAAAGTAAAACGGCGCCTTATAATAGGCGTCGTATTGCTTTTTAATACAAATCAGTGATATCACCTATTTGAATGAGTAATATCACCCATTCGAATAGGTGATATCACTGATTCAAATTTAAATGAGTGATATCACCTATTCGAATCAGTGATATCACATATTTGAATCAGTGACATTACTCATTGGAATAGGTGATATCACTGATTGAAAAGGAAATTGTGATATCACCTATTGACGATAGCGGTACAAAAATAGATATGAATATTAATCTATTTGAATGAGTGATATCAAACATTCTAATAGGTGATATCACTGATTCAAAAACAAAAAAGAGATATCACCTTTTGAATGGGTGATATCACTCATTCGTTTTGAATAAGTGATATCTCTGATTCGAATAGATGATATCAAACATTCAATTGGTGATATCACGCATTCAGAATTAATCCGTGATATCACCCATTCGAATCAGTGATATCACCGATTCGACTAGAGGATATCGACAAATGGTATTACAAAGTAATAAGGCGCCCCATAGTTAAGACGAGTGTGTACAAATCTTTACTTGGCGGTTTTCCAACTTAACATAATTATATTCAGATGATTTGTTTCGCTAATCAATTAATAATTGCCTTTCACCGTAACAGAACTGAGCTGCATTTACAGATTGTTGGCTCGATTGTGTATGTAACGAATGTTGACGGGAAAAGCATCATGCACATAACAATTTTTATTTCATTCTTTTAAACAAACCTTTAATTGATGCAGAAAACGTATTTGTACTCAACTCTGATTGTTAAGTAAAATGCTCTATCCTTTTAATTACAATCAAGAGGTAAAACTACCTTGAAATAAATGCACTTAAATATGACTCTTAAACAATTTCCCGTTTTTTTTTTACTAAAACCACCATCAGATGACATATACACACAATATTATATGTCTTAAATCAGATGACAAATACACACAATATTATATGTGTTATATCATATGACATATACACACAATATTATATGTGTTACATCAGATGATATATACACACAATATTATATGTGTTACATCAGATGACATATACATAACAATATTATATGTGTTACATTAGATGACATATCCACACAATAGTATGTGTGTTACATCAGATGACATATACACACAATATTATATGTGTTACATCAGAGGACATATACACACAATATTATATGTGTTACATCAGATGACATATACCCACAATAGTATATGTGTTACATCAGATGACATAAACACGCAATATTATATGTGTTAATCCATTTCATGGTTTCAGTCATTGTTTCAATTGATACAGAATGTAAAATAGATCTTCATGAAACTAAACCCGAAATATTGTCCCAACTAACAATCTGTTTCTTTACTTTTATGTTTGTTCTTGAAATGACGCGAAGAAATGAGCAAAATCTCATTACTGAATATTTACCACCTTACATATATATGTTATGCGCAAAATGAGAATATGGTCATTTTTTTTAAAATGCGCGGCATTATCGGAATTCTCAAAATAATGCGCGGTTCAGTTCCGGAATCGTCCGTGCGCAGAGTAGGTATTTGGACAGAGTAGGAATACGTTGGTTCTTGTTGTTAATTGTAATACTGACGGCAAAGGCCTTCATTAATAATGCTGGAAGAACTTGTGGCTCAAACATTTTGCTTGTATATACAACAAAAGATATAAAGCATGTTTAAATTGCAAGTATACGCGGGTTGCAACGTGTGTTTATCTCCTTATTGTCTATAACATGTATATTAATATCCATTATTTATGATGCAGCATTCAAATGTCATTACTAGCAATACCATAAACCGGTAATTTGTTTTCAAACGGTCTGTGTAAATTATTGTTTTAGTACATTTGGCAGATGGTAGATGTTCTGGACAATAGACAATTTGACATTTAATATATCTGTATACACTTATCAGTGTAATACTTTAATACATATGAATAAAATATGCAAATGCAATTAGTAGTAGTAGTAGTTGTAGCTTGGACACCTGATGCATTTATTGAGCAATTGGCGTGTTTGTTATTTGTATATGCAAGTATATACGAAGGTATATGGCACCAAACCAGAGTCCCATGTTTGTATAAAGAGATCATAAGAAAATCTCTAAAATATATTATATATGGAATGCCCAATTTGACCCGTATTGTCTGTGTCGCGTTTGTATTTTTAATTTTAGCCGGATTGCGTAGAAAGTCCAGGCATTTGGTTTGGCAATTTCCGTCTATCCGTATGTCCGTCTACGCGTTTTGACGTTTTGGTAAAAGTGCTTGGTTAAAGTTTTTGTTTTTCCTCAAAAACGAATTGCCCAAAAGCTTTGAAACTTGGCAAACATGTTCAGTTAAAATGGTGAATTCACAATCCGGCATTTATATTGTCGTAGCCATAATGTTTCTCCTTATTTCAGTAATATAAATCCGTGCTTTATTGTTTGAGGGCTTCAACTTATTTTCTCAATAATTAAGTTCATCTTAATTATTTACCAAACAAACTGTGATATCTTTTTTATTTTATCTAGTTATAACAGAAGATGAAACAATTAAGCATATATTATTAGAAATGAATAGGTTTCAACTATATTCCTTTGCAAATCCCAAAACAAATTCTTAATTTGCGCAAAACATTCTCAAATTGCGCGAACACTTGGTTCATATTTTATGATTAACACTTTGCCCAATTCCGGAATAGTCCTGCACAATTCCGGAATAGTCGGGCAATTTAAGAATTCTTACTTTGCGCAGAGCAGTTCTGGAATAGTCCATATTCTCACATTGCGTATAACATATATAATATGCATTAACTATTAAACACGCACACATACTCGTATATATGTATATATATATGCCTTAAAAACGGTGATTTTTGGATACATTTTAATCTTTAAATTCAAAAAAATCCAAAATACACTTATTTACTTACTTACCTACACAGGAAGAAGACTTAGAAGTTGCCTTCTGAACATTTTTCACAAAAAAAGCAACATAAAATAAACTTGAAATTCTGTCATACAATGCTCATTTGACGGTAATATAAATTATAAAAAAAATATTTAAAAAACAAAATGTTCTACAAAAGAATTATGATTTTCAAAAACTTTGCAATATAGATGTTCGTGCATGCGTGCATTCAAGTACTGTCGTCCACTTGATTCTTAAACTCGTTATAGAGTAACGCTTATTCTTATCAAAGGAAACCTTCGTTTTAGAGTCGTACTCAGCGTTCTGAATGTTCCATTCAATTCACCATTAATTAAAGAAACACTTTGTTATAATAACGCATAGAAACTATTTATTCCAATAATAATGACTCATATCTTAACATATGTGCATGCATGTTTGAGATCTACAAGCTTCGTAAGATATGTACATGCATGTTTGTGATTTACAAGCTTCGTAAGACATGTACATGCATGTTTGTGATCTACAAGCTTCGTAAATATGTACATGCATGTTTGTGATCTACAAGCTTCCTAAGATATGTACATGCATGTTTGTGATTTACAAGCTTCGTAAGACATGTACATGCATGTTTGTGATCTATAAGCTTCGTAAATATGTGCATGCATGTTTGTGATCTACAAGCTTCGTAAGATATGTGCATGCATGTTTGTGATTTACAAGCTTCGTAAGATATGTGCATGCATGTTTGTGATCTACAAGCTTCGTAAATATGTACGTGCATGTTTGTGATCTACAAGCTTCGTAAGATATGTGCATGCATGTCTGTGATCTATAAGCTTCGTAACTATGTACATGCATGTTTGTGATATACAAGCTTCGTAAGATATGTGCATGCATGTTTGTGATTTACAAGCTTCGTAAAATATGTGCATGCATGTTTTGATCTACAAGCTTCGTAAATATGTACATGCATGTTTGTGATATACAAGCTTCGTAAGATATGTACATGCATGTTTGTGATCTACAAGCTTCGAAAATATGTACATGCATGTTTGTGATCTACAAGCTTCGTAAATATGTACATCAATGTGTGTGATCTACAAGCTTCGTAAGATATGTACATGCATGTTTGTGATATACACGCTTCGTAAGATATGTACATCAATGTTTGTGATCTACAAGCTTCGTAAAATATATACATGCATTTTAATGATCTACAAGCTTCGTAAGATATGTACATGCATGTTTGTGATATACAAGCTTCGTAAAATATGTGCATGCATGTTTGTGATCTACAAGCTTCGTAAGATATGTACATGCATGTTTGTGATCTACAAACTTCGTAAATATGTACATGCATGTTTCTGATCTACAAGCTTCGTAAGATATGTGCATGCATGTTTGTGATCTACAAGCTTCGTAAATATGTGCATGCGTGTTTGTGATTTACAAGGTTCGTAAATATGTACATGCATGTTTGTGATCTACAAGCTTCGTAAGATATGTACATGCATGTTTGTGATCTACAAGCTTCGTAAATATGTACATGCATGTTTGTGATCTACAAGCTTCGTAAGATATGTACATGCATGTTTGTGATTTACAAGCTTCGTAAATATGTACATGCATGTTTGTGATCTACAAGCTTCGTACATATGTACATGCATGTTTGTGATCTTCAAGCTTCGTAAGATATGTAAATTTATGTTTGTGATTTACAAACTTCGTAAATATGTACATGCATGTTTGTGATCTACAAGCTTCGTAAATATGTAAATGCATGTTTGTGATCTACAAGCTTCGTAAGATATGTACATGCATGTTTGTGATTTACAAGCTTCGTAAGATATGTACATGCATGTTTGTGATCTACAAGCTTCGTAAATATGTACATGCATGTTTATGATCTACAAGCTTCGTAAGATATGTACATGCATGTTTGTGATATACAAGCTTCGTAAGATATGTACATGCATGTTTGTGATCTACAAGCTTCGTAAATATGTACATACATGTTTGTGATTTACAAGCTTCGTAAGATATTTGCATGCATGTTTGTGATCTACAAGCTTCGTAAGATATGTACATGCATGTTTGTGATTTGCAAGCTTCGTAAAATATGTGCATGCACTTGTGTGATTTATAAGCTTCGTAAGATATGTATAGGCATGTTTGTGATCTACAAGCTTCGTAAGATATGTACATGCATGTTTGTGATTTACAAGCTTCTTAAAATATGTGCATGCATGTTTGTGATGTACAAGCTTCGTAAGATATGTACATGCATGTTTGTGATCTACAACCTTCGTAAGATATGCACATGCATGTTTGTGATCTGCAAGCTTCGTAAATATGTACATGCATGTTTGTGATCTACAAGCTTCGTAAGATATGTGCATGCATGTTTGTGATCTACAAGCTTCGTAAATATGTACATGCATGTTTGTGATCTACAAGCTTCGTAAGCTATGTGCATGATTGTTTGTGATCTATACGCTTCGTAAATATGTGCATGCGTGTTTGTGATTTACAAGCTTCGTAAATATGTACATGCATGTTTGTGATCTACAAGCTTCGTAAATATGTAAATAGATTTTTGTGATCTACAAGCTTCGTAAATATGTACATGCATGTTTGTGATCTACAAGCTTCGTAAGCTATGTACATTCATGCTTGTGATTTACAAGCTTCGTAAATATGTACATGCATGTTTGTGATCTACAAGCTTCGTAAGATATGTACATGCATGTTTGTGATGTAAATATGTACATGCATGTTTGTGATCTACAAGCTTCGTAAGATATGTACCTGCATGTTTGTGATTTACAAGCTTCGTAAATATGTACATGCATGTTTGTGATCTACAAGCTTCGTAAGATATGTACATGCTTGTTTGTGATCTACAGGCTTCGTAAGATATGTACATGCATGTTTGTGATCTACCAGCTTCGTAAATATGTACATGCATGTTTTTGATTTACAAGCTTCGTAAATATGTACATGCATGTTTGTGCTACAAGCTTTGTAAGATATGTACATGCATGTTTGTTATTTACAAGCTTCGTAAAATATGTGCATACATGTTTGTGATCTACAAGCGTCGTAAATATGTACATGCATATTTGTGATCTACAAGCTTCGTAAGATATGTACATGCATGTTTGTGATTTACAAACTTCGTAAATATGTACATGCATGTTTGTGATCTACAAGCTTCGCTAATATGTACATGCATGTTTGTGATCTACAAGCTTCATAAGATATGTATATGCATGTTTGTGATCTACAAGCTTCGTAAGATATGTACATGCATGTTTGTGATCTACAAGCTTCGTAAATATGTGCATGCATGTTTGTGATCTACAAGCTTCGTAAGATATGTACATGCATGTTTGTCATCTACAAGCTTCGTAAGATATGTACATGCATGTTTGTGATCTACAAGCTTCGTAAGATATGTACATGCATGTTTGTGATTTACAAGATTCGTAAAAAAAGTGCATGGATTTGTGTAATCTACAAGCTTCGTAAGATATGTACATGCATGTTTGTGATGTACAAGCTTCGTAAAATATGTGCATGCATGTTTGTGATCTACAAACTTCGTAAGATATGTACATGCATGTTTGTGATTTACAAGCTTCGTAAAAAAAGTGCATGCATCTGTGTAATCTACAAGCTTCGTAAGATATGTACTTGCATGTTTGTGATTTACAAGCTTCGTAAAATATGTGCATGCATGTTTGTGATCTACAAGCTTCGTAAGATATGTACATGCATGTTTGTAATCTAAATGCTTCGTAAATATGTACATGCATGTTTGTGATCTACAAGCTTAATAACATATTTGCATGCATGTTTGTGATCTACAAGCTTCGTAAATATGTACATGCATGTTTGTGATCTACAAGCTTCGTAAGATATGTACATGCTTGTTTGTGATCTACAGGCTTCGTAAGATATGTACATGCATGTTTGTGATCTACCAGCTTCGTAAATATGTACATGCATGTTTTTGATTTACAAGCTTCGTAAATATGTACATGCATGTTTGTGCTACAAGCTTTGTAAGATATGTACATGCATGTTTGTTATTTACAAGCTTCGTAAAATATGTGCATACATGTTTGTGATCTACAAGCGTCGTAAATATGTACATGCATGTTTGTGATCTACAAGCTTCGTAAGATATGTACATGCATGTTTGTGATTTACAAACTTCGTAAATATGTACATGCATGTTTGTGATCTACAAGCTTCGCAAATATGTACATGCATGTTTGTGATCTACAAGCTTCATAAGATATGTATATGCATGTTTGTGATCTACAAGCTTCGTAAGATATGTACATGCATGTTTGTGATCTACAAGCTTCGTAAATATGTGCATGCATGTTTGTGATCTACAAGCTTCGTAAGATATGTACATGCATGTTTGTCATCTACAAGCTTCGTAAGATATGTACATGCATGTTTGTGATCTACAAGCTTCGTAAGATATGTACATGCATGTTTGTGATTTACAAGATTCGTAAAAAAAGTGCATGGATTTGTGTAATCTACAAGCTTCGTAAGATATGTACATGCATGTTTGTGATGTACAAGCTTCGTAAAATATGTGCATGCATGTTTGTGATCTACAAACTTCGTAAGATATGTACATGCATGTTTGTGATTTACAAGCTTCGTAAAAAAAGTGCATGCATCTGTGTAATCTACAAGCTTCGTAAGATATGTACTTGCATGTTTGTGATTTACAAGCTTCGTAAAATATGTGCATGCATGTTTGTGATCTACAAGCTTCGTAAGATATGTACATGCATGTTTGTAATCTAAATGCTTCGTAAATATGTACATGCATGTTTGTGATCTACAAGCTTAATAACATATTTGCATGCATGTTTGTGATCTACAAGCTTCGTAAATATGTGCATGCGTGTTTGTGATTTACAAGCTTCGTCAATATGTACATGCATGTTTGTGATCTACAAGCTTCGTAAGATATGTGCATGCATGTTTGTGATCTACAAGCTTCGTAAATATGTACATGCATGTTTGTGATCTACAAGCTTCATAAGATATGTATATGCATGTTTGTGATCTACAAGCTTCGTAAGATATGTACATGCATGTTTGTGATCTACAAGCTTCGTAAATATGTACATGCATGTTTGTGATCTACAAGCTTCGTAAGATATGTACATACATGTGTGTGATCTACAAGCTTCGTAAGATATGTACATGCATGTTTGTGATCTACAAGCTTCGTAAATATGTACATGCATGTTTGTGATTTACAAGCTTCGTAAGATATGTGCATGCATGTTTGTGATCTACAAGCTTCGTAAGATATGTATATGCATGTTTGTGATTTACAAGCTTCGTAAAAAAAGTGCATGCATTTGTGTAATCTACAAGCTTCGTAAGATATGTACATGCATGTTTGTGATCTACAAGCTTCGTAAATATGTACATGCATGTTTGTGATCTACAAGCTTCATAAGATATGTATATGCATGTTTGTGATCTACAAGCTTCGTAAGATATGTACATGCATGTTTGTGATCTACAAGCTTCGTAAATATGTACATGCATGATTGTGATCTACAAGCTTCGTAAGATATGTACATACATGTGTGTGATCTACAAGCTTCGTAAGATATGTACATGCATGTTTGTGATCTACAAGCTTCGTAAGTATGTACATGCATGTTTGTGATTTACAAGCTTCGTAAGATATGTGCATGCATGTTTGTGATCTACAAGCTTCGTAAGATATGTATATGCATGTTTGTGATTTACAAGCTTCGTAAAAAAAGTGCATGCATTTGTGTAATCTACAAGCTTCGTAAGATATTTACATGCATGTTTATGATCTACAAGATTCGTAAGATATGTACATGCATGTTTGTGATCTACAAGCTTCGTAAATATGTACATGCATGTTTGTGATCTACAAGCTTCGTAAGATATGTACATGCATGTTTGTGATCTACAAGCTTCGTAAGATATGTACATGCATGTTTGTGATCTACAAGCTTCGTAAATATGTACATGCATATTTGTGATTTACAAGCTTCGAAAGATATGTGCATGCATGTTTGTGATCTACAAGCTTCGTAAGATATGTACATGCATGTTTGTGATTTACAAGCTTCGTAAAAAAAGTGCATGCATTTGTGTAATCTACAAGCTTCGTAAGATATGTACATGCATGTTTATGATTTACAAGCTTCGTAAAATATGTGCATGCATTTGTGTAATCTACAAGCTTCGTAAGATATGTACTTGCATGTTTGGGATTTACAAGCTTCGTAAAATGTGTGCATGCATGTTTGTGATCTACAAGCTTCGTAATAATGTACATGCATGTTTGTAAAATAAAAGCTTCGTAAATATGTACATGCATGTTTGTGATCTACAAGCTTAATAAGATATTTGCATGCATGTTTGTGATCTACAAGCTTCGTAAATATGTGCATGCGTGTTTGTGATTTACAAGCATCATCAATATGTACATGCATGTTTGTTATCTACAAGCTTCGAAAGATATGTAAATGTATGTTTGTGATCTACAAGCTTCGTAAATATGTACATGCATGTTTGTGATCTACAAGCTTCGTAAAATATGTACATGCATGTTTGTGATCTACAAGCTTCGTAAATATGTACATGCATGTTTGTGATCTACAAGCTTCGTAAGCTATGTACATGCATGTTTGTGATTTACAAGCTTCGTAAATATGTACATGCATGTTTGTGATCTACAAGCTTCGTAAGATATGTACATGCTTGTTTGTGATCTACAAGCTTCGTAAGATATGTACATGCATGTTTGTGATCTACAAGCTTCGTAAATATGTACATGCATGTTTCTGATTTACAAGCTTCGTAAAATATGTGCATGCATGTTTGTGCTACAGGCTTCGTAAGATATGTACATGCATGTTTGTGATTTACAAGTTTCGTAAAATATGTGCCTGCATGTTTGTGATCTACAAGCTTCGTAAGATATGTACATGCATGTTTGTGATCTACAAGCTCCGTAAGATATGTGCATGCATGTTTGTGATCTACAAGCTTCGTAAATGTGTACATGCATGTTTGTGATTTACAAGCTTCGTAAGATATGTGCATGCATGTTTGTGATATACAAGCTTCATAATATTTGTACATGCATGTTTGTGATTTACAAGCTTCGTAAAATATGTACATTCATGTTTGTGATTTACAATCATCGTAAGATATGTACTTCATGCATGTTTGTGATCTACAAGCTTCGTAAGATATGTACATGCATGTTTGTGATTTACAATATTCGTAAGATATGTACTACATGCATGTTTGTGATCTACAAGCTTCGTAAGATATGTACATGCATGTTTGTGATCTACAAGCTTCGTAAGATATGTACATGCATGTTTGTGATCTACAAGCTTCGTAAAAGATGTGCATGCAAGTTTGTGATTGACAAGCTTCGAAAAATATGTGCATGCATGGTTGTGATCTACAAGCTTCTTAAAATATGTACATGCATGTTTGTGATCTACAAGCTTCGTAAGATATGTACATGCATGTTTGTGACTTACAAGCTTCGTAAATATGTACATGCTAGTTTGTGATCTACAAGCTTCGTTAATATGTACATGCATGTTTGTGATCAACAAACTTCATAAGATATGTACATGCATGTTTGTGATCTACAAGCTTCGTAAGATATGTACATGAATGTTTGTGATGTACAAGCTTCGTAAATATGTACATGCATGTTTGTGATCTACAAGTTTCGTAAGACATGTACATGCATGTTTGTAAGCTTCGTAAATATGTACATGCATGTTTGTGATCTACAAGCTTCGTAAGATATGTACATGCATCTTTGTGATCTACAAGCTTCGTAAAATACGTACATGCATGTTTGTGATTTACAATCTTTGTAAGATATGTACTACATGCATGTTTGTGATTTACAAGTTGCGTAAGATATGTACTACATGCATGTTTGTGATTTACAAGCTTCGTAAGATATGTACATGCATGTTTGTGATCTACAAGCTTCGTAATATATGTACATGCATGTTTGTGATCTACAAGCTTCGTAAAATACGTACATGCATGTTTGTGATTTACAATCTTCGTAAGATATGTACTACATGCATGTTTTTGATCTACAAGCTTCGTAAGATATGTACTACATGCATGTTTGTGATCTACAAGCTTCGTAAGATATGTACATGCATGTTTGTGATCTACAAGCTTCGTAAAATATGTGCATGCATTTTTGTGATCTACAAGCTTCGTAAGATATGTACATGCATGTTTGTGATCTACAAGCTTGGTAAGATATGTACATGCATTTTTGTGATCTACAAGCTTCGTAAATATGTAGATGCACGTTTGTGATCTACAAGTAAGCTTCGTAAGATATGTACATGCATGTTTGTGATCTACAAGCTTCGTAAATATGTACATGCATGTTTGTGATTTACAAGCTTCGTAAGATATGTAGATGCATGTTTGTGATCTACAAGCTTCGTAATATATGTACATGCATGTTTGTGATGTACTAGCTTCGTAAAATACGTACATGCATGTTTGTGATTTACCATCTTCGTAAGATATGTACTACATGCATGTTTGTGATCTACAAGCTTCGTAATATATGTACTACATGCATGTTTGTGATTTACAAGCTTCGTAAGATATGTATATGCATGTTTGTGATCTACAAGCTTAATAAGATATTTGCATGCATGTTTGTGATCTACAAGCTTCGTAAATATGTGCATGCGTGTTTGTGATTTACAAGCTTCGTCAATATGTACATGCATGTGTGTTATCTACAAGCTTCGAAAGATATGTAAATGCATGTTTGTGATCTACAAGCTTCGTAAATATGTACATGCATGTTTGTGATCTACAAGCTTCGAAAGATATGTACATGCATGTTTGTGATCTACAAGCTTCGTAAATATGTACATGCATGTTTGTGATCTACAAGCTTCGTAAGCTATGTACATGCATGTTTGTGATTTACAAGCTTCGTAAATATGTACATGCATGTTTGTGATCTACAAGCTTCGTAAGATGTGTACATGCTTGTTTGTGATCTACAAGTTTCGTAAGATATGTACATGCATGTTTGTGATCTACAAGCTTCTTAAATATGTACATGCATGTTTGTGATTTACAAGCTTCGTAAAATATGTGCATGTATGTTTGTGCTACAGGCTTCGTAAGATATGTACATGCATGTTTGTGATTTACAAGCTTCGTAAAATATGTGCATGCATGTTTGTGATCTACAAGCTTCGTAAAATATGTACATGCATGTTTGTGATCTACAAGCTCCGTAACATATGTGCATGCATGTTTGTGATCTACAAGCTTCGTAAATGTGTACATGCATGTTTGTGATTTACAAGCTTCGTAAGATATGTGCATGCATGTTTGTGATATACAAGCTTCATAATATATGTACATGCATGTTTGTGATTTACAAGCTTCGTAAAATATGTACATGCATGTTTGTGATTTACAAACATCGTAAGATATGTACTACATGCATTTTTGTGATCTACAAGCCTCGTAAGATATGTACATGCATGTTTGTGATCTACAAGCCTCGTAAGATATGTACATGCATGTTTGTGATCTACAAGCTTCGTAAGATATGTACATGCATGTTTGTGATCTACAAGCTTCGTAAAAGATGTGCATGCAAGTTTGTGATCTACAAGCTTCGTAAAATATGTACTTGCATGTTTGTGATCTACAAGCTTCGTAAAATATGTGCATGCATGTTTGTGATCTACAAGCTTCGTAAGATATGTACATGCATGTTTGTGATCTACAAGCTTCGTAAATATGTACATGCATGTTTGTGATTTACAAGCTTCGTAAGATATGTACATGCATGTTTGTGATTTACAAGCTTCGAAAAATATGTGCATGTATGGTTGTGATCTACAAGCTTCGTAAAATATGTACATGCATGTGTGTGGTCTACAAGCTTCGTAAATATGTACATGCATGTTTGTGATCTACAAGCTTCGTAAGATATGTACATGCATGTTTGTGACTTACAAGCTTCGTAAATATGTACATGCTAGTTTGTGATCTACAAGCTTCGTTAATATGTACATGCATGTTTGTGATCTACAAGCTTCCTAAGATATGTACATGCATTTTTGTGATCTACAAGCTTCGTAAATATGTACATGCATGTTTGTGATCTACAAGCTTCGTAAGATATGTACATGCATGTTTGTAAGCTTCGTAAATATGTACGTGCATGTTTGTGATTTACAAGCTGCGTAAGATATGTACTACATGCATGATTGTGATCTTCAAGCTTCGTAAATATGTACATGCATGTTTGTGATCTACAAGCTTCGTAATATATGTACATGCATATTTGTGATCTACAAGCTTCGTAAAATACGTACATGCATGTTTGTGATTTACAAGCTTCGTAAGATATGTACTACATGCATGTTTGTGATTTACAAGCTTCGTAAGATATGTACTACATGCATGTTTGTGATCTTCAAGCTTCGTAAATATGTACATGCATGTTTGTGATTTACAAGCTTCGTAAGATATGTAGATGCATGTTTGTGATCTACAAGCTTCGTAATATATGTACATGCATGTTTGTGATGTACAAGCTTCGTAAAATACGTACATGCATGTTTGTGATTTACAATCTTCGTAAGATATGTACTACATGCATGTTTGTGATCTACAAGCTTCGTAAGATATGTACTACATGCATGTTTGTGATCTACAAGCTTCGTAAGATATGTACATGCATGTTTGTGATCTACAAGCTTAATAAGATATTTGCATGCATGTTTGTGATCTACAAGCTTCGTAAATATGTGCATGCGTGTTTGTGATTTACAAGCTTCGTCAATATGTACATGCATGTTTGTTATCTTCAAGCTTCGAAAGATATGTAAATGTATGTTTGTGATCTACAAGCTTCGTAAATATGTACATGCATGTTTGTGATCTACAAGCTTCGAAAGATATGTACATGCATGTTTGTGATCTACAAGCTTCGTAAATATGTACATGCATGTTTGTGATCTACAAGCTTCGTAAGCTATGTACATGCATGTTTGTGATTTAGAAGCTTCGTAAATATGTACATGCATGTTTGTGATCTACAAGCTTCGTAAGATATGTACATGCTTGTTTGTGATCTACAAGTTTCGTAAGATATGTACATGCATGTTTGTGATCTACAAGCTTCGTAAATATGTACATGCATGTTTGTGATTTACAAGCTTCGTAAAATATGTGCATGTATGTTTGTGCTACAGGCTTCGTAAGATATGTACATGCATGTTTGTGATTTACAAGCTTCGTAAAATATGTGCATGCATGTTTGTGATCTACAAGCTTCGTAAATGTGTACATGCATGTTTGTGATTTACAAGCTTCGTAAGATATGTGCATGCATGTTTGTGATATACAAGCTTCATAATATATGTACATGCATGTTTGTGATTTACAAGCTTCGTAAAATATGTACATGCATGTTTGTGATTTACAATCATCGTAAGATATGTACTACATGCATGTTTGTGATCTACAAGCTTCGTAAGATAAGTACATGCATGTTTGTGATTTACAATCTTCGTAAGATATGTACTACATGCATGTTTGTGATCTACAAGCTTCGTAAGATATGTACATGCATGTTTGTGATCTACAAGCTTCGTAAGATATGTACATGCATGTTTGTGATCTACAAGCTTCGTAAAAGATGTGCATGCAAGTTTGTGATCTACAAGCTTCGTAAAATATGTACTTGCATGTTTGTGATCTACAAGCTTCGTAAAATATGTGCATGCATGTTTGTGATCTACAAGCTTCGTAAGATATGTACATGCATGTTTGTGATCTACAAGCTTCGTAAATATGTACATGCATGTTTGTGATTTACAAGCTTCGTAAGATATGTACATGCATGTTTGTGATTTACAAGCTTCGAAAAATATGTGCATGTATGGTTGTGATCTACAAGCTTCGTAAAATATGTACATGCATGTTTGTGGTCTACAAGCTTCGTAAATATGTACATGCATGTTTGTGATCTACAAGCTTCGTAAGATATGTACATGCATGTTTGTGACTTACAAGCTTCGTAAATATGTACATGCTAGTTTGTGATTTACAAGCTTCGTTAATATGTACATGCATGTTTGTGATCAACAAGCTTCATAAGATATGTACATGCATGTTTGTGATCTACAAGCTTCCTAAGATATGTACATGCATTTTTGTGATCTACAAGCTTCGTAAATATGTACATGCATGTTTGTGATCTACAAGCTTCGTAAGATATGTACATGCATGTTTGTAAGCTTCGTAAATATGTACGTGCATGTTTGTGATTTACAAGCTGCGTAAGATATGTACTACATGCATGTTTGTGATCTTCAAGCTTCGTAAATATGTACATGCATGTTTGTGATCTACAAGCTTCGTAATATATGTACATGCATATTTGTGATCTACAAGCTTCGTAAAATACGTACATGCATGTTTGTGATTTACAATCTTCGTAAGATATGTACTACATGCATGTTTGTGATTTACAAGCTGCGTAAGATATGTACTACATGCATGTTTGTGATTTACAAGCTTCGTAAGATATGTACATGCATGTTTGTGATATACAAGCTTCGTAATATATGTACATGCATGTTTGTGATCTACAAGCTTCGTAAATATGTACATGCATGTTTGTGATTTACAAGCTTCGTAAGATATGTAGATGCATGTTTGTGATCTACAAGCTTCGTAATATATGTACATGCATGTTTGTGATCTACAAGCTTCGTAAAATACGTACATGCATGTTTGTGATTTACAATCTTCGTAAGATATGTACTACATGCATGTTTGTGATCTACAAGCTTCGTAAGATATGTACATGCATGTTTGTGATCTACAAGCTTCGTAAAATATGTGCATGCATTCTTGTGATCTACAAGCTTCGTAAGATATGTACATGCATGTTTGTGATCTACAAGCTTGGTAAGATATGTACATGCATGTTTGTGATCTACAAGCTTCGTAAATATGTACATGCACGTTTGTGATCTACAAGTAAGCTTCGTAAGATATGTACATGCATGTTTGTGATCTACAAGCTTCGTAAATATGTACATGCTTGTTTGTGATTTACAAGCTTCGTAAGATATGTACATGCATGTTTGTGATTTACAAGCTTCTTAAAATATGTGCATGCATGTTTGTGATCTACAAGCTTCGTTAAATATGTACATGCATGTTTGTGATCTACAAGCTTCATAAATATGTACATGCATGTTTGTGATCTACAAGCTTAGTAAGATATGTACATGCATGTTTGTCATTTACAAGCTTCGTAAATATATACATGCATGTTTGTCATCTACAAGCTTCGTAAATATGTACATGAATGTTTGTGATCTACAAGCTTCGTAAGATATGTACATGCATGTTTGTGATCTACAAGCTTCGTAAGATATGTACATGCATGTTTGTGATCTACAAGCTTCGTAAATAGGTACATGCATGTTTGTGATCTACAAGCTTCGTAAATATGTACATGCATGTTTGTGATCTACAAGCTTCGTAAGATATCTACATGCATGTTTGTAAGCTTCGTAAATATGTACGTGCATGTTTGTGATTTACAAGCTTTTTAAGATATGTGCATGCATGTTTATGATCTACAAGCTTCGTAAGATATGTACATGCATGTTTGTGATTTACAAGTTTCGTAAAATATGTGCATGCATGTTTGTGATCTACAAGCTTCGTAAGATATGTACATGCATGTTTGTGATTCACAAGCTTCGTAAAATATGTGCATGCATGTTTGTGATCAACAAGCTTCGTAAAATATGTGAATGCATGTTTGTGATCTACAAGCTTCGTAAGATATGTGCATGCATGTTTTTTGTCTACAAGCTTCGTAAGATATGTACATGCATGTTTGTGATCTACAAGCTTCGTAAAATATGTACATGCATGTTTGTGATCTACAAGCTTCGTAAGATATGTACATGCATGTTTGTGATCGACAAGCTTCGTAAGATATGTACTACATGCATGTTTGTGATCTGCAAGCTTCGTAAGATATGTACATGCATGTTTGTGATTTACAATCTTCGTAAGATATGTACTACATGCATGTTTGTGATCTACAAGCTTCGTAAGATATGTACATGCATGTTTGTGATCTACAAGCTTCGTAAGATATGTACATGCATGTTTGTGATCTACAAGCTTCGTAAATATGTAAAATGCATGTTTGTGATCTACAAGCTTCGTAAGATATGTGCATGCATGTTTGTGATCTACAAGCTTCGTAAAATATGTGCATGCATGTTTGTGATCTACAAGCTTCGTAAGATATGTACATGCATGTTTGTGATCTACAAGCTTCGTAAATATGTACATGCATGTTTGTGATTTACAACCTTCGTAAGATATGTACATGCATGTTTGTGATTTACAAGCTTCGTAAAATATGTGAATGCATGTTTGTGATCTACAAGCTTCGTAAAATATGTGCATGCATGTTTGTGATCTACAAGCTTCGTAAGATATGTACATGCATGTTTGTGACTTACAAGCTTCGTAAATATATACATGCATGTTTGTGATCTACAAGCTTCGCTAATATGTACATGCATGTTTGTGATCTACAAGCTTCGTAAGATATGTACATGCATGTTTGTGACTTACTAGCTTCGTAAATATGTACATGCTAGTTTGTGATCTACAAGCTTCGTTAATATGTACATGCATGTTTGTGATAAACAAGCTTCATAAGATATGTACATGCATGTTTGTGATCTACAAGCTTCGTAAATATGTACATGCATGTTTGTGATCGACAAGCTTCGTAAGATATGTACATGCATGTTTGTAAGCTTCGTAAATATGTACGTGCATGTTTGTGATTTACAAGCTGCGTAAGATATGTACTACATGCATGTTTGTGATCTTCAAGCTTCGTAAATATGTACATGCATGTTTGTGATCTACAAGCTTCGTAAAATACGTACATGCATGTTTGTGATTTACAATCTTCGTAAGATATGTACTACATGCATGTTTGTGATTTACAAGCTGCGTAAGATATGTACTACATGCATGTTTGTGATTTACAAGCTTCGTAAGATATGTACATGCATGTTTGTGATCTACAAGCTTCGTAATATATGTACATGCATGTTTGTGATCTACAAGCTTCGTAAAATACGTACATGAATGTTTGTGATTTACAATCTTCGTAAGATATGTACTACATGCATGTTTGTGATCTACAAGCTTCGTAAGATATGTACTGCATGCATGTTTGTGATCTACAAGCTTCGTAAGATATGTACATGCATGTTTGTGATCTACAAGCTTCGTAAAATATGTGCATGCATTTTTGTGATCTGCAAGCTTGGTAAGATATGTACATGCATGTTTGTGATCTACAAGCTTGGTAAGATATGTACATGCATGTTTGTGATCTACAAGCTTCGTAAATATGTACATGCACGTTTGTGATCTACAAGTAAGCTTCGTAAGATATGTACATGCATGTTTGTGATCTACAAGCTTCGTAAATATGTACATGCTTGTTTGTGATTTACAAGCTTCGTAAGATATGTAATACATGCATGTTTGTGATTCACAAGCTTCTTAAAATATGTGCATGCATGTTTGTGATCAACAAGCTTCGTAAAATATGTGAATGCATGTTTGTGATCTACAAGCTTCGTAAGATATGTGCATGCATGTTTGTTGTCTACAAGCTTCGTAAGATATGTACATGCATGTTTGTGATCTACAAGCTTAGTAAAATATGTACATGCATGTTTGTGATCTACAAGCTTCGTAAGATATGTACATGCATGTTTGTAATCGACAAGCTTCGTAAGATATGTACTACATGCATGTTTGTGATCTGCAAGCTTCGTAAGATATGTACATGCATGTTTGTGATTTACAATCTTCGTAAGATATGTACTACATGCATGTTTGTGATCTACAAGCTTCGTAAGATATGTACATGCATGATTGTGATCTACAAGCTTCGTAAGATATGTACATGCATGTTTGTGATCTACAAGCTTCGTAAATATGTAAAATGCATGTTTGGGATCTACAAGCTTCGTAAGATATGTGCATGCATGTTTGTGATCTACAAGCTTCGTAAAAAATGTGCATGCATGTTTGTGATCTACAAGCTTCGTAAGATATGTACATGCATGTTTGTGATCTACAAGCTTCGTAAATATGTACATGCATGTTTGTGATTTAAAAAACTTCGTAAGATATGTACATGCATGTTTGTGATCTACAAGCTTCGTAAAATATGTGCATGCATGTTTGTGATCTACAAGCTTCGTAAAATATGTGCATGCATGTTTGTGATCAACAAGCTTCGTAAATATGTCCATGCATGTTTGTGATCTACAAGCTTCGTAAGATATGTACATGCATGTTTGTGACTTACAAGCTTCGTAAATATGTACATGCATGTTTGTGATCTACAATATGTACATGCATGTTTGTGATCTACAAGCTTCGTTAATATGTACATGCATGTTTGTGATCTACAAGCTTCGTAAGATATGTACATGCATGTTTGTGATCTACAAGCTTCGTAAGATATGTACATGCATGTTTGTGATCTACAAGCTTCGTAAGATATGTACATGCATGTTTGTAAGCTTCGTAAATATGTACGTGCATGTTTGTGATTTACAAGGTTCGTAAGATATGTGCATGCATGTTTGTGATCTACAAGCTTCGTAAACTATGTGCATGCATGTTTGTGATCAACAAGCTTCGTAAAATATGTGCATGCATGTTTGTGATCTACAAGCTTCGTAAATTATGTACATGCATGTTTGTGATCTACAAGCTTCGTAAGATATGTACATGCATGTTTGTGATCTACAAGCTTCGTAAAATATGTACATGCTTGTTTGTGATCTACAAGCTTCGTAAAATATGTACATGCATGTTTGTGATCTACAAGCTTCGTAAGATATGTATATCCATGTTTGTGATCTACGAGCTTCGTAAGATATGTACATGCATGTTTGTGATCGACAAGCTTCGTAAGATATGTACTACATGCATGTTTGTGATCTACAAGCTTCGTAAGATATGTACATGCATGTTAGTGATCTACAAGCTTCGTAAAATATGTGCATGCATTTTTGTGATCTACAAGCTTCGTAAGATATGTACATGCATGTTTGTGATCTACAAGCTTCGTAAGATATGTACATGCATATTTGTTATCTACAACCTTCGTAAAATATGTGCATGCATGTTTGTGATCTACAAGCTTCGTAAGATATGTACATGCACGTTTGTGATCTACAAGCTTCGTAAGATATGTACAGGCATGTTTGTGATCTACAAGTTTCGTAAAATATGTGCATGCACGGTCTCTCTGATCTAGCAAGTTAGCATCAATTTCATGTATGTCGAGTTGCAATAAGCCTGCAAGCCTTATATATGACCAGCTCATTGCTGTTTTGATAAACTTGGCAATTAATGCCTTGGGATAAAACAGGACAATTAAAAATACTCAGTACATATTATCTGATTTAAATAATATAACTTAATGTGACAATATAACATACATATAAGATACAAAAAACAAATTAAACGCTTTCAGATAAGAATCGGTACTCAGCGATCGAGAACGATTACATTTAGTGATCACTGATGCCTGCTCTAAAAGCTTTATCCGACATACAGGTGCTACTGCAGTTAAAGTAGCTATCCCGCCAACAACAGCCACATTTTACAACATATGTACATCGTTTCTAAACCTATTGACCACGAGGTATATACATAAAAAAATCTTTAACCAGCCAGCCAGACAAAAAAAAAAGGATAATTCATTTTACACTTATTCAATTACGGATATTACAAAAACCCATGAATAAACATATACATTGAAGCGACACATATGCATTATTATATGATATGAACACCTGGATAGAGTTTTGATCAACTGTTTTTGTAGTGTAATTGTGTCGTAATTTTGCGGGTTATTTTAAAATGTGTATAACAAACACCTAAAAATTAACAGTTAAACCGTAAAATGCCTTTTCTTTTTCTTTCTGTTTTTTTTTTGCAATTTGTTGAAAATGGAGTGGTCTACTTTGATTTTTGTTTTATTCAATATGCGATTTGTAAACATGGTTAAGTCTTCATAATGGAATACCTTATCAAAAGTCACATTCTCTATATATTTCAGTTCGCTTAAAACTTTTGAAGTGATTTGATGAAAAGTGTACAACTTCAAGCCTTAAACAAGAGACCCATTCGCCTGGTCTCAAAGTGCTCTCATGTTTTAAGAAACAACAACAATTTCTTTGTATAAATCTGTAAAACTGTGACCCCGTAGTGACCATATCTGACCTCATTGTCGCCATTTGAACAAACTTGGTTAAATACGAACTATTATTTAGCTTTTGACGTATCAGAGAAGCTGTTTGAATATGTTTCCCTATATAATGCAATGTTATAGTGTGACCCCCGGGACAGGGCCAAATTTGATTCCAGGCTTGATTCAAGGTACACCATTTAAATTATTTGGTACAGGACAATAATCTTAAGCAAATGTAGCTTATTACACCTCTAGCTCTTGTAGTTTCAGAGAAGATTTGTATAGAAGTTCCTAGATAACTCTATGTAAATTTGTGACCCCGGGACCGGGCAAAATTTGACCATAAGATCACCATTTGAACAAAATAAATTGGTAGATATCGATACTCTTATGCTACATGCATCGTATTAGACAATAGTAACATATCAATAATTTGCTGGAATATTGAAGGTTTACGAAACAAATTGAGCGATGCTGACTTCATGTTATACATTACTAACTTTGACGTTATAATTTTTATAGAGAAATGGGAGCTTGACAAATCGGAAATAGAACATGCTTTTCCAAATCATATATGTTTTATCTGTCCCGCTAAATTGTCTGTACGTGGTGGTAGAAATATGGGTGGAGTCATGGTGTTTATTCGGAATGTATTTGAACAGTATGCAAATCAAATATCTAATAATTTTGAGTTTGGGATATTACTGAAATTTGACAAGAGTATTCTTAAATCGTTTTCCGACCTTATACTCATTTGTGTCTACATTCCACCAGAAAATTCTCAATTTTATAGAGGATTAGCAGCAGGAATGCAAATTATAGAAAATGAAATAGTTGACATGCATACTATTTATGCAGATTGTAAAATTCTGCTTGCTGGTGATTTCAATGCAAGAACAGCAATACTTGATGATTTTACCTCCATTGACCCAGATATTCCTGAACTAAATGAATATGAAGATATACTAAATGGAGATATTGGTATAAAAAGAGCATCATGTGACGATAAAACTAACAAATTTGGAAGGGAGCTACTTGAACTTTGTAAAACCTACTGTTTGTATATCGTAAACGGGCGGTTTGGTAATGACAGAGGGATTGGGGAGTAGACGTATATAAGTCAAACGGGTTGTAGTGTTATAGATTACTACCTTATTTCCAAAAACCTTATTGATTGTATAGTTGACTTTAAAATGGACGCAAGACCAGAGTGTAAACATCTTCCAACAATATTGTGCTTACGCGTAAATGCTTGATTATGTGGAGTGTGGAGTGGAGCTGAATATAAGTACGTAATTAAGAGAGAAAATGCGGAAGAATTTAGAAACATTCTGCGTGATAACGTGCTTAGCGGTAAACTTGACGATATTGATGGGATGATTGTGAACCAAGATATGAATATCAATTGTATTATAACTGGTTTTGTAAAGGTTTTTGACGACGCATGTTCTAAGTTTAAGTGCTTGAAAGGAACGAAGAATAATCCAATAATAAAACGAAAGTGGTTCGATAATGAATGTCGTAAACTTAAACGTAATAAACATAGATGTCTCAGGCAATTTCGGTTTACTAGATCGGATGAAGATTTAATCGCATATATCAGAGCAAAAAATGTTTTCAAAAATGTTTGCAGTAATAAGAAATGGTGTTACAATAAGTCGGTATTGAATTCAATAGTTGCCTCAGCTAATGATTCAAAAGCATTTTGGAGTAAAATCAAAGCATGTGGTTCCAATAAATCAAATTATAAACCAAACATACAAAACGAGACATGGTTTAACCATTTTAAAACATTATTTAACCAATTCGACGACGGCGATATGGGTGATGATGGGAATATTGAACTCAATGTGGATGATGAAAACATGGATATAAATGACATAGACGAATTTATTTCGAACTCAGAGATTACGGCAGATGAGGTACAGACTGCAGTGATGCGTTTAAAGAAGAACAAGTCTTCATCTGTAGAACTTATTGCAGAACAATTCATATATAGTATAGACATTATACTGCCATATTTGACCAAATATGTGGGCAGAATCCATCTTAATACCTCTTCATAAAAAGGGATCAGTTAATTGTCCTGATAATTATAGACATGATAGAGGCATTGCACTTATAGATACATTTAGCAAGATATATATTAGTATACTAGCAAGACGTGTTACGTTTTATGCAAATGTGTTTGATAAAATAACTGAATCACAAGCTGGTTTTCGCCCCGGATATTGTACAACTGACAATGCATTTATACTTCAAGCAATCATTTCTAAATATCTATATAAAAAGGGTAAAAAGCTATTTGTGGCATTTGTAGATTTTCTGAAAGCTTTTGATTGGGTAAATAGAAGTTAATTGTTTACAATCCTTAGAAAAGGTGGAATTAAAGGAAAACTGTTGCAATCAATACAAAGCATATATAAAAACGTTAAAGTGTGTGTGAAAGCCAATGAAAAATGTACTGAATATTTTGATGTCCAAGAGGTTTACGTGTCGGCTTTGTTCTCAGTCCAATTTTATTTTCATTATTTATTAATGAATTGAGTGAAGAAATGTGTAATAGCGGGTTACATGGAGTGCAGTTAACACCTGATGATGTAGACATTTTATTACTATTGTTTGCTGATGATGTGGCATTGATAGCAGATACTGTAAATGGTTTACAAAAGAAATTTGACTTATTATATCAGTATTGTAATACATGGAAGCTGAAAGTGAATACGGCTAAAACTAAAATTGTTGTTTTTAAAAATGGTGGACATTTAGCAAGAGCAGAGAAGTGGTTTTATGATGGAAAACAGATAGAAACTGTCAGTGGTTATAATTATGATGGATTGTTTTTTACAAGTCGATTATCTATGTTCCAGATGGCGAACGCACTGGCAATAAAGGCAAAACGTGTATTGGTCGCTATGCTAGCTTCATTAAGTGAGCTAACCCCGATACCTTACAGTATATATTTTAAACTATTTGACTCAAAAGTTAGTCCAGTATTTCTTTACGGATCAGAACTGTGGGGATTTGATCAAATGGAATGTATTGAAAGGGTTCATATGTATGCTTGTAAACGTTTCATGAATGCATCTATAAATGCATGCAATGCAGCAGTAATGGGTGATTGTGGTAATTACCCTATGTATATAGCAGCCAATAAAAGATGTATAAAGTATTGGTTTAAAATTATAAAAATGCCTTGCACAAGATATGTTAAAAAATGCTATGAAATGTTGATTGTTTTAGATAGTCATGGATATGAAAATTGAGTAACAAAACTAAAGCACAATTTGTATTATAATGGCTTTGGATATATATGGGAACGGCAGAGTGTTGTCAATGAAAATGTTTTTATAAAGCAATATGAGTTAAGGCTCAGAGACCAATATATACAGAAGTGGAGCGAACAAGTAGAGGGTAATGCAAAGTTGCAATTGTATAGGTATTTTAAATCTGAACTTGTTGTAGAAAATTATTTAAATGTGTTAAATATTAAGAAATTTAGAATAGCTATGGTATCTTTTAGAACATCCTCTCACTCTCTACTCATAGAGAGAGGACGGCATGTAGGTATGCCTAGAGAGAGACGTTTGTGTTTTCGTTGTAATAATGTTATAGAAGACAAATATCACTTTCTACTGATATGCCTATTCTATCATGATTTAAGATCGTTATATATTCCTAAAAAGTACTATGAGTTTCCTAACAAACACAAGTTTAATATTGTCATGGCATGTAAATGTTATAAAACATATAGCTATGTTTCTTTACTATGATTTCGTTAAAAGAAGTGAATTCATTCATGATTAGTATGTACTGTTATATAATAGTAATAGTATTGTATTGATAGTATTGTTAGTTAATTGTACATTTATGCATAACAACCAAACCACGTGTAAATTTATGATAAATATATTGTATACATGTTATGTGTTTTGGCCGGTGGCCTGTATCACTAATAAAATATTGGAATTAGCTCTTGTAGTATCAGAAAAAGAATATTTTTATGGACTTTCCTATATAACTCTTTGTAAAACCTTAACCCCAGAACCGGGCCATAGCTGGACACAGAGTCACGATTTGAACAAAAGTGGTAGAGAACCATAAGCTTGTACAATATGCAAAATAGTAGACCTCTGGCTCTTGTTTTTTTTTGAAAGAAGAGAGTTTAAGGATGTTTCTATATGACTCTAGGTAAATATATGACCCCTGGCCGAAGCCAGATATAACCCTAGGGTCGACATTTTAACAAACTTGCTAGTGGACCATAAGCTTATGCTTCATGCATAATATGGGACCTCTAGCTCTTACAGTATTAGAGAAAATTATTTATTTTTAAAGATTTCCTATATAACTGTATGAAAAAATGTTACCCCCGGGGCTGAGCCATATTTGACCCTGGGGTCACCATTTTATAAATACCCTAAATGTATAATACATGCAAAATATTAGACATGTAGCTATTCTAGTTTCAGCGAAAACGATTTTTTAAAGAAACAAGAGTTTTGCTTAAAAGGGGGAGAGAACTCTAATAACAGGAATCAACTACCCTGTTCAAACTCCTATCATGGATTTTTTGTTTCTCTACAAGGTACTCAATAACATGGTACTAGTAAGAATTTGCCCCTTGAGATGGTAACAAAAAAGTGTATGGCTCACGGTCTAATACGTATACGTACTGCAGAGAAAGAAACACATCGTCCCATCAGCGCAAATTACCTTACACTGATTTTAAAAGTTGTATTAACACATATATTCGTAACTCTTGGCAAACCGCTTGGGATTTGTCAGTTAACAATAAACTTCATTCAATTAAACCGTTATTCGGAGAATGGCGTTCTTCTACTAGACCCATTCGTCGAGAGGAAGTTATCCTAGCCCGGTGCAGGATAGGGCATACACGTTATACACATTCATATTTATTACAAGGTGAGCAATTACCAGAATGTATACCCTGCTTTGCACCGTTAACGGTCAAAAACATCTTATTGGAATGTGTAGACCTTGATCCTATGCGTCAAAGGTACTACAATGTTAATACTATGAAAGTTATTTGATACTGTAGATTTTAGTCTTATTTTAGATTTCCTAAAAGAGATCAGACTATATAAATCATTATAATGTGTTCTTATATATATTTACTTGTTTATATGCCCGTTGACGGGCATTTGTTGATTTACATTCATAGTTTATATTACACCTTATCATCCCTTATTTTTTTTTAATAGTTTATCTGTATATATTTACACTAATTTTCAAATAGTACTTCATTTTTCATCAATTTTTGCGCACAATATGACCTACTTATGTGTCGACGTGCCGTAAAACACAATTCATTCATTCCATCAGCGCAATAACTCCGTAAGTGCACTTTGGTAAATTGTTCGGGAGAGACAAAAAAATGTTTTTTTCTTAACAATGGTACATATACAGACACTGCCTTAGATTTAAGTGTAATATACCTTTACTATGGTAACTCTTTCATGATATTTAAATTAAAACTAAATTAAATGAGTTAATGATAATAATTAAATCATAGTGACTTTTTGCACTGAAAAGTTCAACGCAACAACTCTGTAAGTGCTCTTACGGAGTTTGTGCACTGCAAACAATCAACGTAACAACTGCTTTTTACTAAGTTTGAATAGTCTTATATGCTGTTTGTGAATAATTGTGCTGGTTATTATTATTATTATTAATACCTAACTTGCATTTGTAGTTGCTTATGATTTAAGTATATATAGCTTAATATATAAATAGTTAGCCATAATCAAAATTTGGATTCAAACCTAAAATGTATGGCCATGACGTAACATATGCTAAAAAAAAAGATTCTTTCATGGCAATCTATACTGTAAGGGTAGTACATACAAAACTGAATCAGGGCTTTTTCCAGGTATTTTAGAAAAAGGACCCATGTAAATTTGGGTAATTTCTGTCCTAAAAATGACCAAATTGGAATTTTTTTCATCAATAAAATGGCCAATTGAGAAAAAATCCCTGTGAATCCACAATATTGCAAGATATTTGACTACGCCATGTAACTTGATAATCAGATATTGGCAATTATAACACTTAAAGGGGCTGGTCAATAATGAATAATCGTTTTAACTCCATATTAAACAATGCAAAATTTACATTCACTTCATACATTCGGAAGGGAAAAACTTCCAAATTGGAGTAAATTTCATTTTTCAAGTAGGACGAGCTACTGCTCACATGGAATTTTACAATTCACTACCAGCATTTAAAATCGTATAAACGCTGGGAATTTGTGAATCAGTTCTTAATTTAGCAATATTTTAGAAGGATTAGTATTGCATTCACTTCACTCATAGAAGCGTGTTTTTTTTCTTTCTAAAATACGTGTGAAAGAGGTTTCACATTCAACTCAAGAAAAGTTTTCTATAAGGTTAATCTGACACGGTTCAGCATATTTATATGATATTACAGCATGGCACTCATTACAGCTTGTACAAACTGATTAGCATCATTATTTTTGCTGGTGGAGGCAGACTCCGACTTTTACTGGGTAGAACCAGTACTGTACACCTTCCGCCATCCATAATAATTGACTTTTCCTCACTAATAACATAATTCAGGAAGCTTGTACGGCAAAGTCCACTGAGCAGTTTGTATTTTTGGTTGCACATTCAATGGTGGAATGAACAGAATAATATTTTTTGTTTTGAGTGTGGCCTCTTCAAAAATACATTTATGAGCCTGTTATAGAAAGTTTTTATGGTCACAAAGTATCTATTGTTATTCTGAACTGAACAGTTAGTTTAAACTTATTAGTCCCCACACCGGTCCCGGATGCGGGGACTACAGGTTTGCACCCTGTCCGTCCTTCCTTCCGAAATGCTTGTCCGGGCCAACTTTTCAATACTATAAGACTTTGAGATACCAAACTTGGTATGTGGATACATCTTGGGATAGCGGTGTGACGCGTACCAAAAAAAGATCACTGTGACCTGTGACCTCTGTCATAGAAAATGCTTGTCCGGACCGTATTTTCAATACTGTATATGCTTGCGAGTTTTAAGATTATCCAACTCGGTTAAAGCTTTACTGATCACGATATAGGTATATGATGTCTCTCCTGTATGTATATGCTTGCGAGTTTTAAGATTATATTTAAGTACATACTTCACTACGTCTCGCCAGTATGTATGCGCTTGTGTACTTCAGGAATATCTAACTCCGAAAATCCTTTACGACACAGGCAAACTTACTTATATTGTGTCTTGACTGTATGTATACCTAAGTGAGTTTTACAATTACCTGATTTTTTTGAACATGCCACACTTATATGGCGTCTCGCCTGTATTTATGGGTATGTGTATTTTAAGATGGTGTGACGGGGTAAACTTTTCGATTCACGCACTACATTTAAATGGCATCCCACGACTATGTATTCGTGTATGTCTTTTAAGTCTGCTTGACTCGGTAAATCCTTGACTGCACATGAGACAATTATGTACAGTATCTCCAGTATGTACATGCATGTGAGTTTTAATATTACTCGACTGGTTAAATCCTTTACTGCACATGTTACTGATATGGTGTCTCACCTTTATGTATGCGCATGTGTCTTTTAAGACTACCCGACTGGTTAATTCCTTTACTGCACATGCTACTGATATGGTGTCTCGCCTTTATGTATGCGCATGTGTCTTTTAAGACTACCTGACTGGGTAAATCCTTTACTGCACAAGCTACAATTATATGGTGTCACACCCGTATGTATGCGCATGTGTGTTTTAAGATTACCTGACTGGTTAAATACTTTACTACACATGCTGCAACTATATGGTGTCTCGCCAGTATGTATATACATGTGTTTTTTAAGATCTCCAGACTTCAAAAATCCTTTACTGCAAACGCCACATGTATATGGTGTCTCGCCTGTATGTTTGCGCATGTGCGATTTAAGATTTCCCGACTCGGTAAATCCTTTACTGCACATGCTACACGTGTATGGGGTTTCGCCTGTATGTATACGCATATGTTTTTTAAAATTGCCTGACTGCATAAATCCTTTGTTGCACATGTTACACTTATATGGTGTCTCGTCTGTATGCGTGTACATGTGTGTTTTAAGACTACCTGACTGTGTAAATCCTTTACCGCACATGCTACACTTATATGGTGTGCAACGTGTATGTATGCGCATATGTCTTTTAAGATTACCCGTCTCGCTAAATCCTTTACTGCACAAGCTACATGTATATGGTGTCTCGCCTGTATGTATGCACATGTGAGTTTTCAGATGTCCCGCCTTGATAAAACCTTTACTGCAGACTGTACACTTATAGGGTTTCTCGCCTGTATGTGTGCGCATATGAATTTTAAGATGGCCAAGCGCGGTAAATCCATTACTGCAAACGTTACACTTATATGGTTTCTCCTCTGTATGCGTGTACATGTGTGTGTTAAGACTACCTAACTGGGTAAATCCTTTACTGCACATGCTACACGTATATGGTGTCTCGCCTGTATGTATGCGCATGTGTTTTTTAAGATTACCTGAATCGGTAAATCCTTTACTGCACACGCTACACGTATATGGTGTCTCACCTGTATGTATGCACATGTGAGTTTTAAGATGTCCCGTATTTATAAATCCTTTACTGCACACGCTACACGTATATGGTTTTTCGCCTGTATGAATGAGCATATGTATTTTGAGACAACTTGACTGTCTAAATACTGTGCTGCACACGCTGCATTTTAACGGTTGCTGTTCTGTTATATTCATTTGTATTTAAAGGTATCTGTGGACGCTGCAATATCGCCTTATGTGGTGTCTGTCTGAAATAAAATAAATGGCATACACAAATTGATATTTTGAAACAGTTTAAGTTAATAGCGAACTCGGCCGAGTCACGTAGTGCTGCGGTGTTCGCTCTACGGTATTGAGGTCACAAACATAAAGATTAGAAAGGTCACGTGTTAGACATGAAAATAGAGGCACGTTACTGGTAATTGGCAGAATAATAAATAAGAAAACTGTTTAAGTTTGTGTGTGTTTCTTCTTCAATAGAAGTAGTAGCAACATTGGAGCTATCTGCGAGAATCGTAGCTCTTATGGTGTATACGTACCATAATGCTTTTTGAAGACATCAAACAAAGCCTGCGTGAATAACCACCGTATTTCCATAGACCAAACATTAACAAGAGGCCCACGAGGGCCTGTGGACGCTCTACTGGCTAAAACGGTTCCTATATCAAGGGCTGTCATCATACAATTCCCATCAGTACTTCTTTTAAAACATTGCAAAAAAACACAAAAAACACCCATAATAGAAACTTAAACCCTTGACCCATGCTAAAAAATTAAAGAAGAGGCCCTAGTTCTAATTTGGTATGGTTATTTAGGGGCTCGAGGTACAACAATTGTATAAAATAGGTTTTAACCGCCTGTATAGGGGCCCGTTGATGCAGGCGGTCAAAACCCATTTTATATAAATATTGTTCCTCGAGTCCCTAAATAACCATATTAAATTAGAACTAGGGGTTGTTTTAGTAAAAACAGATGTCTCCCCTACAAGAGAATGGGCCGTAAATCCGCCAAAAATCATTCAACTGGAACACGACGAAGATATGTGCAACTAGGCTTGGTACTGGTCATCCCTGTCAAGTTTCGTGGAAATCCAGGCAGAGGATCAACAGAAGTAGTCGGAACAAAGCGTATGTATTAAAACCTTTAAAGGGACAATGCAATGATATACGCAACCGAGTTTCAAGGAAAGCTGAATGATGGTTGAGGAAAACTAGTCCGAACAAAGTGTGTGTATTTAAACATTTTAAGGAGCCACAACCGGGACACGACAACGATATGCGCAACTATGCTTGGTATTGATCATTCCTGTCAAGTTTCATTGAAATCCAACCAGAGGTTCGGGAAAACTAGTGCGGATAAATATTGTGTATAACGGGCCATAACTCGGGCAAAAATCATTGAACCGGAACATGGCAACGACGAAAATAGGCTTGGTAGTGATCATTCCTGCCAAATTTCGCCAGGGGTTTAAGAAAACTAGTTAGTGTATTAAAACCTGTAAAGGGCCATAACTCCACCAAATATATTTCAACCGGAACACGGTGATGATATGCACTACTGGGCTTGGTACTGATCATCCCTGCAACGTTTCTCTGAAATCCGGCCAGGTGATCAGGAGAACTTGTCCGGACGAAGTTTGTGAAGTAAAACCTTTAAAGGGCCGTAACTCCGCCAAAAATCTTTCAACCGGAACACGATCACCATGATGATATGCAAAAATCATTCAACCGGAATAAGGTGAAAATATGCACAACTAGGCTTGGTACTGATCATCCCCGCAACGTTTTGCTGAAATACGGCAAAATGAAGGCCTTATCATAACAATCTGGTAAAGTTTGAAAGGTAGGATGCAAAATGGAGGCGCTAGAGTGTTGATAAGACAACATATAGCAATTTTCGTTAATTCAATGGCAATAACTCCAGTGTTGCTACTCCGATCTGGCTGGTTTTCGAAATTGTCCGAGCGTCATTGATATTAATAACCTGGTAAAGTTTGGTAAGATCAGATGAAAAATAAAGGTGCCATCCGTTTACTTTTTGATGTCAATGATTTCGGACAAACAGTTCATTATTTACACGGTATATATACACAAGTATAGGTTTATTATGTCGGAATCGTATTGAGAGGCTTAAACAGCATGTGACGTCATTTAACTTTAGCCCAGATATATCCCTAAAAGGATGTAATTTATGTGTTCATCAACGATGGATAAAGCAAATACGAATATGGAATTAAGAATCCATATCCTCCTTATCAAATCTGAGCACGGATTCCTACTTGATCTAATGCATTCCCGAATTGCGCAAATATACTAGCCATTGGTATATTTCACCCCTTGTGCAATTCCGAAATAGTCCTACGCAACACCTGACTCGCCTCGAGCATATTAACCATTATTTTTATGTGTGTAGCAACTTTGAAATCGCTCATACGCTTACACTGCGTAGAAAAGCTATATTCTCACAGTAGTCAAAAGTCGTATGTACAGCCAACGGTTGTTGCGAGTACTGAATAGATGGGAAAAGCGGAAATGCGTGTTTCATATTCTTTTGAAGAAAAAAAACTTGGTAGTTCTTTTGGAGACAACCAAAAATAAAAGATCACACTAATTGTTGCTAATCAGCACATAAAACTATATGTATACTTCACCCTAGCACGTTAAAGAACCATAGGAATGTATTCCATGTTAGGAATATGGCGAGATTCCAGGATTCATATATATTCCGCCCTCTCCATGGGTGGCTAAATAACTGATATTGGTGTGTTGTTGAGCCTTTAAAAACAATTCAGATCAGTCATTATACATGAAATGAATGTTGTGAGGTATCATATTTTCTATTAAACTTGTTGCAAACATATAATGTGATATGCCATTTTGAACAGGCCCTTAGCCAGTTTTTTGAAAGGGGTGGGGTGTTAATTGAGGTGACGTGGGTGGAGTGGTAGAGGCGGGCCTCTCCCCAACCCCGACGGGACGAGTGATTTTTTTCTAACATTCGTTTTCCAATTCTTTCGCACTCCGTTTCACGTTCTTTTTTAATTGTGGGCATACGCGTCGAAATTCATCACTTTAAAATGAAATATGTAAATAATGTAACGAAAATAACAACACGTTTTGCACATTACTACCTGTAACTGTATGCGAGTTACTACTAGGTTGTTATACTATTCTGATGGGGTGCACGTGCATTAATGGCAAATGCAATGCTAAAGTTTGTGTTGGTGCAGGTCACTATATATGTTCCTGATGGTTGGTTGGATGATCGGTCGGTTGGTTGAATGGTGTCCTGGGCTATGTAGTACGAGATCTATGTAACTAGCCATCCGCAAGAATCAAAATTCCTGACTTACAAGTCAAGCTCCCAGTGAGATTCGAACCCGTAGTGGTGAGAGACCAGTTTCAAACGCACTTTGTGATACATACACCGACAAAGTTTGGTAAAGATATGATTAAATACGAAGTCTCTTATCATGTTAACAAGGCAAAAGTTAACGACTGGCGAACGGACGGACGACTCTCCATCCCATAAGCTCTGTTGGCCTTTGACCAGTAAAGCTAAAAATGTTATCAAATATCTTTAATTTAATATAAGAGCTTAAATAAGTGAATATTACACTCAGAGTTCGTCGTATCATTTGTGTTTTGCGCTCCTGACGTGGTCGTATCATAACAGGTCGTAAGTCGTATCCATTTTGTCTTACACCTCTCCTACATTTTCCCCTGGTTTGATATTTAAACAAGCTCTACGTCACTTAAACTTGCCTATGCCTGTTTGTTATACATTTGTCTTGCTAGTTAAACACATGCTGATCAACATCGTTCTCGAAAGAAATAAGATCCAGTGCTGCGATACGATACACCTGAAATGATTTTTCAATACCGACTGCATCACTTACAGAAAACCAAATTTATTTCTTATTTAATTGTTGAACTATATAATTACTGCCAAAAGAATAGTGCCAAAAAACCCGCTTGGAAAACACGTTTACATGTCCATAATAAACATTTTTAGACTCACCTAGGAAATATTTTTACTGGCGGGTGATCGCTCCGACGTGGTTTTATCCGGATACCGTGGGTGGTGGTGGTGGCCTGATGAATCTTGTTTGTTTGAGGACAAGTTTTATTCCAGCAAGTATCCTCTTATGACCCCTTATTCTACAGAGCAAATAAATACGTGAACAGAGACAGAAAAGGAACGTTTCTGAATCTAAAGTTAAACTGTCGGATTCAAAGCTATAGAGCTTGTGTCGAACATGCTATAGTGAAGATTAAACAATATACATCATTAGTTCTATTTGGTGCCATTCAGGATATTTGTAAATGTTATCAAATGTTGTTAACATGTGTGCTTCTTGGTATGTTTACTAACTTATTGTAAACTTATCGATTCATCCGCATGATAAAGCAACATCTCGGAAACTAGTCTAGAACAAAAAATGCATAGTCTGCTCTGAAGCCGTATAGCTTAGCGTTGGGAATACATCCGAAGCAGGCCGGCTGAACGAGGCGAAGACTACTTGTGAAATTGGCAACGATAAAAACAAAAGCATAATGTTGATTCCTAGTATTCTATTAAACAAGGATACTTTAGCATATTGCTGTTTACTTATTTATGTTTTATATAAAGTGGAAGAAATAAACATTATTTTTTTTTTTTTTATGCTTTTAAGCTAAATAAATAAAAAATAATGGGAATAGTTTCTTACTGGCAATTATTATATCGGGAAGTAGTTAACGACTTCCGATACAAAATGAAATTTCATGCAAGATGTTTTTCCGAAGATTTTAAGAGAATATGGACTCCCTTTAAGGTAAATATCAATTTCTAAAATACTCCTATTGTAATTCTAAGGTAGGATGTGGTTAATTTTGTGCGATCTGTCAAAATGAGGTACGTAAAGAAGGTTTTAGATTTTATTATCAGAAGCAAACAAACACGTTTCGCAGTAAATCGCTCCAGCAATTTTACGAGATTTTGTGTTTTGAAAATGTATGGCGACACATCGTCTTGTCGTTTGATTATGTTTGTTTAATATTAAACAACTAGAAATTATATGAATGATATTAAAGTCAGTGATTAAAATTATTTCAAGTTGGGATTATTAGTGTGTTAATTATGGGGATACCACTATGAATGATAACAAGAACCCGTATCAACTTAACTTCAAGAAATTACATTTATAATAGCATCCGACATAACAGAATCAATTATTTGTGACATACTTACTGAATGCTTGAAAAATGTGTTCTTTTTTAAATAAAATACTTTGTGTTTTTATTTTTACTTCTACCATGTCTACTGATCACAGATTAACAGTCTTTTGCCATGGTGAGCTATGTATCGTTGGTCTGTCAATAATAATAAGACAATAAACATTTATTTTGGCAACTACTCATCTAAATTCGTCAAACTGCATGGCATGGACCATATCATGGACCAGTTTATGTTGGGGAATATAATGTGTAATACCTGTAATTTAGAATAGTGTAACATTTTTTTTGGGCCACCATACCTGCATTTTAGAATTACCTTTGGGAACAAATCTGCCAGTCAAAATATATAGAATTTGTTTATGGAATGTCAACATGAGATATATTTTCTTTCATCTTGTGTATATTCACTTCTTGTTTTCTCTTCTAAAGATTGTTGAGAAGTTGTTGGTCAATGTTAGGCAGTGTTTACTTAATCTCAGAAGTAACTAGGATTGTTAATTTGAAGCAGGTACTCCCTGTTTGAAGTATGTACAGTACCCATGTAAAAATGCAAATATTTGCTTCGTCTGCTGCTTTTAATAGGTAATATTGCAAACAAACTCTTCAATATATAACAACAACATGTAGGCGACACTTGAATGTTGGTAACACATTCTATTTAGAACAAAAAATATACTTTTATTTGTTGCACTACCCCACCCACTTTGTAAAGTATGCATGCCTTAAGGGTCAAGCTAAGTCCTTGTAAATCACATTGAATCATATTGAATTATATAACGAATGCGTGAAATCCTAGAACTGAAACGTGTATAAGTATTTCTTCACAACATTTGCAATATGAGCTCTTTATATACCAATCTAGATAGTACGGATAAAAAATAGTGAAATATTTGCAGGATAACGTTTAAACAATCTTTGTTTCAGTCACTTTTCCATTACACAACACCAATTATAGACAGGCAAGTATTCCTTTGTTGTCAACACAATAATCCTTTTCTAAATGTGCATTCATCTATGACTGTACAATGGACAGTGTGTACCTGTGTTGGTATATTCATAACAAAGGCATATTGAGAAAGATATATATGTATATGGATTTAATTTACGGTATCTTATCCCTACTACCAAGATTGATATGTTAATATTTTGCTTTCAAAGTTTTGTGTAAAAAACACTTAGATACAAGTTAGTTCCAGGATTTGGCGAAATCCCTATATAATCCCTATATAATTCCATGTGATTTACAAAGAATATACATGTACCTTAATTAAATGTCCGATCAATTGTATAAAATAAAACGACACGATATTGCCAGGAGATCACGTTTTGTTATACAGACTCCTGAATTTTACTTCATAGTATTGATACTATTGAAAACAGATAATACAGTTTATTGTACATACCGTGTTGATGGCAGAGTACATATTGTGGCACATATCGTTGTTCACTTTTCGCATGAACTGTGACTTTGAAATGGGTAAATGGAGAAATATTACTAAGGGAGATAATTCAAGAAAATTAATTGGATATCTATATGTATACGGTTTGTCTTGCGCGCTTATCCCTGGTCTTGTCCCCGGATGGGAACATAAACCGGACAGTCCTTTGTAGCGGAGTCTATCATAGTAAGCATGTTAAAGAACCAAAGGAATCCATTCGTTAGTAAGAGTAGGGCAGATTACTGGATGCATATGCATCCTTCCACCACTCTCAGAGGAGGCCCAAAATAATATATAATGTGCTGACGAGCAAGTCAACAACATTCAATTCAGTTCTGAGAACAAACATCAACTACTAATATGAACAAGGCAAACCCTCAAGACGGGCGAAGCTAATTAGTTTAAAATAGATCTAAACAATGTGATGCAGGGTAGCATAATACTTAGTCTCATTTATTTGATGTATTCGGGTGCTTTTTTTTACATACGGACGTTTATAGATGCACCCTAGATGGAGGATGGCACATCACAAATCGTCTTGCCGTTCGTAGACGTGTATTATATGCACTAGCACAATACTGTGTTTTTTTTAATTCACATTGAGCTGAACGGAAAAGAAAGAACAATTATTCGGCCTGCATTTGCATATTTAGTACACTAGTGCAACATGACAAATATATTTCCCACACAGGAAGTTATGTAATAAATAAAAATACAGATTTCAAGTCTCTGGATTTCAAATTTGAATTAAACTAAACAGTGATAGCCAATACCCATTCAAACTGAATGCAATTACCTTAACAATCAAGTCTGTACCATGTGCAAATTGCCATCATGTGTATCTAGGTCCAGCTAGGCTGTCTTTGTACCAGAATTTTGACATTGTGTAGGATGTTTCATATCTGACTTTGTTATGAAGGCTGTTTTGATAATGAAAAGATTAGTGACTATCATGTCACCCGCCTTGCAATATTAATTTATTTAAGAAATAAAAAGTAACTGCGATGTCACCCACCTCCAAATATGTTATGTAATAGTGATATTGAATCAATCATTTTCTCACCCCACCATAAAATAAATTTAAGTTAGTACCTAAAGTCCTTAAATTCACTAGATAAAGTAAAGGTTAGCCACTGTTCCACCTCCAAATATGTAATCATATTAATTAATTTAAATATATTTAGTGTCAATAATAAATGAAAGTTTCGCGACAGTCTTGTCACCCACATCCAGTAATGTAATCTGACATGCTAGTCCCCATTTCTGCAAAATATTTTCAGTGTTTTTTTTATGTGTTTTGTGAATGCAGCCTGTGCCTGTGCCATTGTGAAAAATGGCGGCATTTTTCTAGAAATTGTGAAATATTATAACAAAAGAGAAATAAACTTTTTTCACAGTTTAATATCCCTTGGTTTTAAGTTTTGTTTTTGGTAAATACAGACTAGTTTTAACACCAGCGTATATTAAGACTAGTATTTTTTTTCTTTTTTCAGATTGTGAATTTTTTGGATATAATTGTGAAAAAAGGATACTTTTTGGAATTGTGAATGGGGCCGAATTTTGGCCCCAAATTAGGCATAAAAAACACTGGTTTTCAAAATCTAAAATTGCCCAAAGGTATCACTTGAGACGAACACAAGCTACACACATAATAATGGTGCAATTGCTTCTACGAGTGTTGAAGAATGTGTGAATGATTAATGCAGAAGGGTAAATCTCAGTGGTATTGCCACATATGGCAGTCACGAGTAAAGATACATTTGATCTGGGTTTGATTATTATGATTAGACACATTGGTAAAATATCATCTGGAGAACATGAGCAACTATTTTCTAAATATTTTTGATTAAATAAATGTCTAGCAATATAGGCTATAATTACACATGAAAAGCAAAGAAGAATCAGCATCTGCATTTGAAACGTTTGACAGAGTTATGCAGGATAAGGTTAAGGATATATCATGGGAGCAGTACATTACATATTCATTTGACAATGCATCTGTTATGAAAGAGAAGCACAACAGTGTTCAGAGAAGAATTAAGGACTGAAAGCAAGCGAAACATTTCAAACCTCTTACCTAGAATGCTTTCAGTGGAAGCCTAGTCAGAAATTACTACAACATTACGAGCAATTCCCTGAAAGCTTGTCAGGAGGAAAAAGAAATGGAGAAAAAAAGACATGTCTTAAAACTGACCACAATTAGTCAAAGTAGCACAGAATATAGGGTATATGGTCCTAGTTAATGCTATTTTACTACAATTAAAAGCCAACACAGTTAGATGTTACTGGAATGCCTCCTGACACCCCTAGTGTGTGGGGCAACGTTGTGGCCTTCAAATAAGTGTAGGCCACTTTTGAAGCCAAATCCAGAGAGAAAAATAAATATTGTTGTTCATACAATATTTTGTAAAACATTCACCTTTAAAACTATTTACCTTTACCTTATATACTCTGTAAAAGAAGTTTTGGACCATGGCAGTGTTCGAACCCGTACAATGATCGCTGAACCATGACATTCGACCATAACCCTTATTATCTCAGTTGATAATTCACAATAGATCAACAATCAACAATAATTATCGTTTACAATGAAAGTTTGCGAAAAAATAATAATCTTTTTATTGGTTACTCGAATGTGTCCGTAACTGTTACTTTGTATGGACTTTGCAACATTCTTTACAGACCCTTTGTGTGTTCGCGATATTTTTTTAAAATCAAATCTTGTTTGGAATTTAATGTTTCTGGTATCAAATTAACCGGGTAGGGTAGACCTTGGTTATTAAAAAAAGATACTTAAATTGTGTCCACTAGTTTCATTTTTATATGACTTTATATACCCTGGACCAAAATATTTTTTACCGAGTATATTATATTTTAGTAGACATCAAGTGCTTGAACTTGAAACCAATATTCAGGACTTAATTACACTACTCCTTTCTTCCAAAATGGAATACATAAATAAATCATTAAACCATCAGAAAGATCAACACACTCATGAATCACATTTGCCATCCCTTTTCAACCGCAAAATAACCGGGAATCTACCGGGGAATAGTATCACCCGAAGTTTGACGTCATCACTTTATGCGTTTGTGACCACGTGACCCCCCATGCGATCAAACCTTACTTTATTTCGATAACTACTCTCTTTCTTTACGGTAGGTATTTATATAATGTTATATTTCTGAAATTTAACGTTTCACTTAAGCTTAAAATTCGAAATAAAGACCGAAAACCAAAAATAAGAAAAAAATGAACGTACGAAATTGACTGGTATTCCGCTTTGTCTGCCTAAAACTTTGCCCTACATTTGACGTCTGCTGTCCAGCCTACGGATTGAAAATGGCGGCGCAAAACTTGACGAAAAATAAATATCGCATAGTATGTGGGAAAACAAGTAAGTTTTCATACTCGCGTTACTGCAAGAGGGCTTCGCCGGCCGTAATATGAATAAGGCACTGCCTCATGGCGAGCGTCGGTTTAAGTAAATAAAATTGTTACATTGTGTAATATTACTCATACTGTAATATCTTATAACATAGGGATTTTCTAAACCCAACTCAGTTGCTCCGTTCTAAAAAACGCAACCCACTACTATTCACCAGGGTGTATACTTACTCCCTGTATTCACATACAAACTTTGCGATCATCACATAAAAAAAACTAATTCAACAAATTATTTAAGCATAACTTTTCGAAATCGAAATGGGGATCTACACAGTATACTCTATTACTTCCAAATGAAACCGTGGAGCGCTGTGATCTAGTGGTAGAGCGTTGGACCCATGATCCAAAAGTCGTGAGTTCGATTCCCGCCATTGCGTTGTGTCCCTGAGCAAGACACTTTATCTGCATTGCTTAGTACTGGTTCTACCCAGGAAGACATCGAGAGTGATTCAAATAAGTTCATAGAGCTTTCGTTACAATCGATGTAAAATAAATACGTTTAAACTAAATCAAACCAAGCACTGCAGTGTGATTTCCATTGTAATGTTGGCAGGGCTTTTACCCACTAGAAATTGTGAAGACTCCCGACCCTAGCCTGGTCATTTTGGTGGAGAAAAAATAGCGCGAAAACTGCCTAATTTGTGAAAAAATTGTTGAATACATGCATTGTTTTTGTGGGAGCAGGATAATATGAAACATTTTAGATAAACTTTCTTCTATGAACATATCCAGAACAAAACAATATTGAACAATTTAAGTGGTGGAAATGTTTTCCAAAATAAATAAAATAATAATATTAAATAAAATAAATAAATTAATAATAATAATTGTGAAGCAAATCGGCCACAGTTGTGAAAAAAATGACTTTAAATAGTGAATAAGTGTCAGGTGAACTTGAATAAGCATGATCAGTATAATTATGTATGCATACCTTTTTTTTTATGAGAATTCTCAGGATGATCCAATGTATTCCTATTTCCTAAATGTAAATGCCTTCACTTAGCAGCAATGATCAGGTAGGAAGGAATAGGAATGAATTGTTTCATGTGATACTGAATGTTGCGTTGTAAACCTTCTCGCCTCTCACCGCTGCAGGTTCGAATCCCGCTGGGAGCTCGACTTGTGAGGATGTGTCGATCCTTACGGATGGCGGGAGGTGTATAGTACTGGTTCTATAGTACTGGTTCTATTCAGGACAAGTGGGTGGTCTGCCTCCACCACCCAAAAATCCACCGTCATATATAACCTTACATGTGTTTAAATGACGTAAAACACCATACAAACAAACAAACAAATCATCGATGATGTGTCATTTGAAATAATCAGTTCGTTTAATACCTTGTTCCCAAGTCACCACTCTCTACATCCCCTCTTGAAATTAAAATTGCGTAATCAGCATTGAAAATTGTCATAATGGTGACGTACTATTACGTCTACAGTACAGAAGGTGTTTCACTTTGTCTACAAAGAACAAAAAAGGTTTACGTTTGTGCTTTCAAGTAAAAGAAAGGATATTTCACTTACCACGTTTGGTTTCGGATAAACAATTTAAGGATAAAAAGGTAGGCGAATAATTCTTATTGTATATAACTATTGTTTCAGGTGAATTTTTATTATTAATAAGTGTAATTGAGACTTAAATGGCGCAGTGGGTCGTTAAATACCATTTGAACAAAAAGCAATGACACAGTTCACACAATCTCAGAAATTTATTACTATTAGATAGGATGGTCAGCGCTTAGCCAGCTTTCTTAGTCCTTTTGTCATATTGTATTTTCAATGAAATTGGACTGCTTTCAAGTATGTAGATCTGATATAAAAAAATAGATCTAGTAAAACTAACTTAATTACATATTGACGCAATCACTTTTATTTAAACATAATCAAGCATTAAATCGTTGATTTTGTTGTTGCTGAACAGTGGCAAGCGTCGTTTTAAGTTAATAGACTATAGCGATTAAATAATGTTATGCCTTACAGTGTACATCAGTGGAGTTGTCTAAACTCAATGCACAATGAAAACATCTGCTCGAGTGCTTCTACATCAAATTTGATTCATATTTTGGATTGTTTTTACATTTGTTGGTGTTTCTAAATGAATCATTTTAACTTATACTTTTACTGCAATCAAAAATTGGTTATAGTTTTGCCCTTCACAAAGGTAGTACCTAGTACTGTGAGTGTATAATGGCCCAGTGATGGGCCTTGATTGGAAAATAAAAGTTATTCTATTCTATTCTATTTTAAGCCAGAGAACCAGGCTATTATATTCTATCTTTATTTTTTTAAATAATAAATATAAACGCATTCACTTTTATTTAAACGTAATTAAGCATTAAATCGTGGATTTTGTTTTTTTGAACAAATTAGATTGTAAAAAATAAATATGTTGAATTGAATGGACTGAGTCAGCGAAATAGAAGAGAAGAGAATCGAAAACAAACTTAATTTACATGTATGTTATATTCAATGCACAAGACCTCGCTTCCCTCGGTGAAATTAGCTGCAAAACGTCGCGTCGCTGCGCTCGGCGTTCATGCGAGGTTATAACGACGTGCTAGAAATACGATTCACCTGCACGGTGCACTGTTTTACTTGCACGATGCAACTTTACGGGCAGGTAACTCTAGCGGTTTGACGAAGATTTTTATTGCCTTAGTATGGCAATTTCAGAAAATCAACAACGCGTTAACCGTAAGGCGAGCTTACGCTCGCGATTAACTGATCGAAACAATATATATATGGACAAAAAAGCATTCCCAACGCTCTGAAAATATGAAAAAAAAATAGCCTTATTTCTCTAACAAAAAAACTCGGTAACACCGTAACAGGCACATGAAGACTTAATTCAGCATATATGTGTGAATCCTGGCACCAGCATTTATACGTGAACAACTGAACACATACAAGCGTAAGTCTTCATCATTGGCTCATACTCTGAACTGACACAAGTATGTACGCGTATCGACTAATACAAGTTGGTCATGTTGAACACAAGGAGTTAAGTTCGTGGCAGTGGCCTTGCTGTCCTTCCGAGAGTTGTCATTATAATAAGGACTAACTTCACATCAACCTCGGAGAAAAATGACAATTATTTCAAGTGTCCGTGATGGTATCAATCGGATATAAGATACATAAGGTTTTACGTGATGATGGTCTACGGCGAACACACTTAACAATTGTTTGTGTGTGTATCTGGGGCTTTAATCCCAATTCTCTATTTCCCGGGCTCAAAATTAGTTTCGGCATGGAATAATGCCAATTTCAATCAGAACTGCCTTGTCAGGGGTTTCCATAATTAGTAAACTCCAACTAATATGCCAATTGACGAAGCGGTTCGGACTGACCACGGATTGTGGTCAATCAACCTTGGACCTTGTATACTCATCCCATAATGTTGGAATATACTCCATATTATGCTTATGGAATAAGTATACGAGTCCCTTTGGAACCTTATAGGATAAGTTTTCGAGTGCATTCCTTATTCTTATCCCTTAAGGTTCCGAAGGGACTCGTATATTTATCCCGTAAGGTATCGAAGGGACTCGTATACTTATCCCGTAAGGTTGCGAAGGGACCGAAGGGACTCGTGTACTTATCCCGTAAGATTCCGAAGGGACTCGTGTACTTATCCCGTAAGGTTCCGAAGGGACTCGTGTACTTATCCCGTAAGGTTCCGAAGGGACACGTATACGTATCCCGTTGTAAGGTTCCGTATTTAAGAATTAAACAATCTTGTTTTCCTTTACAAATTCGTATCTAACTGTAACTGTATTATTACAACTTTAGACTGACGATCACATACATTTTCTGCAAGAATAGACAGAACTGTAACTTATGTTGCAACAACTTGAAGTTCAGGCCATTTGTATATGTTGCTAGTAATATTTAATACAAATATTGTAAAATATATACAATGACCTAGCACTACACTTACAGCTAACACGATCTATATAACATATAAGAAGTTCATACCTTGGCGTTGATTGTATGCGTATATTGTTTGAATCGATCAACATTCCAATTCAATCTCTCCAAAAGTACCATCAAGTAAATTCATAACAACAATAGCCGTTCGACATATCGACAAGATCAATTTGTAAATGGAGACATGTATACTAAGTGAGGTAACGTTCACAGATATGTATAACCACTGGAGGTAACTGCATTGACGTGTTTATATATTATGAGCAGAAAATACTGGTATTAACTGCACTGTACATATATGTTTTATATATATATATATATATATATATATATAGAGAGAGAGAGAGCTATATGTTTGAAGAAAGTCTAAAAGGCTTACTGAGTTGAAATGCAGCGTTCACGTTATTTTTTCAGAAAATATCTCCGAAGCGTGATCCATACATTGGTCGATGTGAATGTTTTGTATCGGCGTATTGAACGATTCATGGATATGTTGTCATCAAAACATAACAGGGTATGTTTAATATTGTTTATACACAGTCTACTTGGCGGATAGAAACGATCGAAAAATAAATATACATACTTTTGTTACCATTGTAATTACTCATGGTGCGTTACATTTGTAAATATTAAAACGGAAATAAAACGATTCGTGATTGATAGTTTACACCCGGTAAGACCTGTTAGTACCATCTCCTTGAAAAGATATTATGTATATTTAGGTTTATTACTTAAGCATAAGTAATGACTAACGACACATTATCAGTCGAAGTAATCGACAGGACTTGAGTGACATTAATTACCCATACTTAGCGAAGGAAGTCCTAATCACAATTGACTCATGTGTCTGTAACCTACTCGTTAAAGAGCGACACTTCAACATTATGGTTGATTATCTAGTATCCTGTATATAAGGTGATTATCTAGTATCCGGTATATAAGGTGATTATCCAGTATCCTGTATATAATGGTTGATTATCTAGTATCCTGTATATAAGGTGATTATCTAGTATCCTGTATATAAGGTTACGTCTGTAACCTACTCGTTAATGAGCGACACTTCAACATTATGGTTGATTATCTAGTATCCTGTATATAAGGTGATTATCTAGTATCCTGTATATAAGGTGATTATCTAGTATCCTGTATATAAGGTGATTATCTAGTATCCTGTATATAATGGTTGATTATCTAGTATCCTGTATATAAGGTGATTATCTAGTATCCTGTATATAAGGTTACGTCTGTAACCTACTCGTTAATGAGCGACACTTCAACATTATGGTTGATTATCTAGTATCCTGTATATAAGGTGATTATCTAGTATCCTGTATATAAGGTGATTATCCAGTATCCTGTATATAATGGTTGATTATCTAGTATCCTGTATATAAGGTGATTATCTAGTATCCTGTATATAAGGTTACGTCTGTAACCTACTCGTTAATGAGCGACACTTCAACATTATGGTTGATTATCTAGTATCCTGTATATAAGGTGATTATCTAGTATCCTGTATATAAGGTGATTATCTAGTATCCTGTATATAAGGTGATTATCTAGTATCCTGTATAAGGTTACGTATCCAGTCAATATAAAACCCATTAAGCGCATTTGCAGTTCATTCCATGGTTGCACTGTTTGCGTTCATTCTCATTGTGAATGTGTACGAAGAGTTTCAAGATAGTAAGTTATCTTCTTTATTACATTAAATCTTATGAGAAATAAAAAATATTCCATTAAAAAAAATTGTATTTTCGTCAGATGTATGAAAAGAGAATTTACGCTAAATGAAACTAAATTATTGTTTTGTGTTAACAAAACTAAATGAATGAATGAATGGTGTTTTACGGCACGTCGACATATAAATAAGTCATATAGTGCGGAAAGACCGAGTTACTAAAACTAAACGTGATACATGACTGTAACGTGATACATGACTGTATGCCCTTATATTTAACGTAAACTTGTATTGTTATGCACCACTTCGTCGAAAATTAAAGTGTTTGAAACGGTCGTTTATGAAAGTTTAACGTATAAACTCACGTTAACATTTAAATGCCTTAGTGATTCTTCTATATTTATAGTGCAGTTATCTCCCTTAGTATCAATTACTCCATTTGCAAGTAGCTTTTCGACAGATTAACTTCATATTTAAATATTAATTGTATCAAACTATATAGTCCAGTGATATAGTCATACAATCAACGACGAGGTATGTACACGAGAACTAAATGTGAACTAACCATTAATTCGGACATATTTTAGATCTACTGAATTATCAAACTGACTGGACATGAATTTGTCAGGGTATTAAAATACAAAGGCATTGATTGCTAATGTGCATATTGTTTAAGGTAAACAATATGCATTGCTAAATGTGGGGATTGTTTTAAGGCAGGATAACAGTATACAAATTAGCACTGCTATGTGTCAATGAGTATTTGCCATGGCAATGCACGAGATGCATACTGCACTCGACCCGCAACCACCTGTTGACCGTTATTGTATATTAGGGCAAACCTACGCTACGCCTAATCACAGGCGACCGTATCATAGAGGGGACCACCCCCCCCCCCACCCTACCCCCACCCAACCCCTCTCTCAAATATATGTTGTGTGGTCAAATTGTTCGTACATATGTACTCAAATATATCTACTATCACAAATGTGGGTAATGACAATAAAGTCGTGTTGATTCGATGATGTTTATTTCAAGACTGATGTGATATGGGTCGTGGTCAGTTTACGCATGCGCATAGAGATATACATTTCCAAGATCTGTTACATCCTTCTCTCTTTAACAAACACATATATGTTCATGTCATAAAACAATAGGTATGTATAATATAATAATAAATGCACATGATGTTAAATTTATCAAATTAAATGTCACTGATATTTTACAGTTATTCAGAAGTCCACATTTCAGCTGCTAAACTTGTCTGCTAGTCCATCAAGTAATGAATACTACACTAGTATTTATAATCATGTCTGCCAATGATAAATGTTTATGTACACTTCCACTGATCACCACAGTATAGATGGTTAGGCTTAACAACTCGACCTGATCGTGTTTGATAAGGGCCATTTACTGGGGAGTTTGACCTGAGGTGAACTTCTTGTTTTGATTCATTCCTAAGGTCAGTGCTAGGGTTAGTGCCAGAGGAGGATACTTGAGGGGAATCTTGCACACATTGGTCATTTGTTTTTTCAGCCAAGATATTCGGCGCGAATTCAGTTATGTCTGGGAAATTTTCTTTTGTGTTGTGTAACAGTCTGCGATTACGACGGTAAATTCCACTATCCTGCGTCTGAACATAATATGACCTATCGCCATGAACCTTAATTACCTTGGCGGGTTTCCAAGTTTTGCCTTGTCGAACCCGAACGTACTCATTAATTTTGAGTTGTGGCAATGCTTTTGCTGACCGATCGTAATATACTTTTTGTTTATGTTTGGAAGATTGAAGATTGAACATATTTTGTGTTTATTGTTCGGGGCATAAGGTGTTTTTGTGTCACAGGTAATACAGACTTGGTGCGTCTGCCCATTAACAGTTGTGAGGGTGTGTAGCCAGATTTTAGAGGGGTGTTTCTATATTCCAGGATACACAGATAAGGATCGTATCCGC